>VWPU01006502.1:0-24702 GCA_013398955.1 Callaeas wilsoni
CGCCGGGGGGCGCCGAGGGGCCCGCGCAGGGCCGGGGGGGCCGCGGGCTGCAGGGAGCCATGAGGGCGGCGAGCGGCGCCTTGGGCATGGACAGCGCCGGGCGGACCAGGGTGAGCGCGGGGACGGCCGGGGAGGGACCTCCGGGCTCAGCCGCATCCCCGGGACTGCACCCCCGGGGCTCCCCCCGCACCCCCGGGCTCAACCCCCATCCCCGGGGCTGCATCCCCGGCCTCCTCCTGTATCCCCGGGCTCCTTTTGCATCGCCGGCTTCTCCTGCATCCCTGGGCTCCCCCCGCATCCCCGGGGTTCGTCCCCCGGCCTCACCCCCAGCCGCGGGGCTGCAGCCCCGGTCTCATCCTGCATCCCGGGGATCATCCGCATCCCGGGGCTCCCCCCGCATCCCCGGACTCACGCCCCACTCCCGGGACTGCATCCCCGGTGTGACCCAGCACCCCTGGACTATCCCCGCATCCCCGGGCTCCCCCCGCCTCCCGTTTGGAGCCGGACCCGCGATCCCCCGAGGTCCTGGGGGTTCCCGAGCTCCCCCCACCCCGGGGGTCCCTGTTCAGCCCCTCCTTTGGCAGGAGGCCTACGTGGAGTACCTGAAGAGCATCACCCTCATCGCCCAGGCCCTGCAGGAGGAGGCCGCAGGGGCAGGTAAGGCAGGACCGCCTGTCCCCCCACCCGCAGAACCAAGGGGGTCGGTGGAAGTCCTGCAGTGACCTCAACACCCCTTCCCCACAGAGAACAGCGAGGGGATCACCCCTGACACCCCAAAACTGCTGAAGCTGGCAGAGCAGTGCCTGGAGAGGGTCAAATCCATCGCAGCGGCGCTGGGTGAGTGGGGGGTGCGGGTCCCGTTTTGGGGAGCTGGCTGCCCCCCCAGGCCCAGGTTGGTGGTGAGGCACAGCCGACCTGTCCTGTCCCCCTTCCCAGGGAAAGCCCAGGTGAAACCGGCTGCACAGGAGCGGGGTGGGGGCCCTGCACCCCTCCCCAGGCACCGCCGGGTCTGCTCGGATGAAGGGGGGAAGCTCTCGCCATTCCTGCCCCCGGAGATCTTCCAGAAGCTGCAGATCGCTGAGGCACAGAGCGCACGGAAGTACGGGGGAGACAGAGTGGTGGAGCATGGGGCGCTGATGTGGACTGGGATACAGGGGCTGGGACTTGGGAGGCCCAAACACAGCGGGTAGGACATGACGGGTTCAAACACGAGGGGTTTGGGACACGGGGTCTGGCAAGAGCTGGGACACGAGGACCGGCGGTGCCCCCATGCCCGCCTGGGGGGTCATGGGGCAGGATGGGCTCCTGGCACGTCCTGTGCCCTGCGATGGGTGCTGAGGCCGTTCCTGCAGGGAGCTGACCCCGCTGGAGGAGGCCTCCCTGCAGAACCAGAAGCTGAAGGCGGCCTACGAGGCGCGGGTGGCGCGGCTGAACCCAAGCCAGGCCCTGCAGAAGACATCCCTGGCAAGTGGGGGGCTGGGGAGGGGCTGGGACCCAGATGAAGCTGGCAGCCAGGCAGGGACAGGGTCCCTGAGGGACCCCCACTCCCCACTGGTGGCCATGGGGTGTGGGTGGATGTTCCCAACGCTCCTCCTGCTCTGCAGACGCTGTCCCTACAGCGGCAGATGATGGAGAACCTGGTGATCGCCAAGGCCCGGGAGGAGACTGTATCCTTCCCAGTGGGATTGCTCCAAGAGCCGGCTCCAGCAGAGCCTCTACCCTGTCCTGGGTGTCACCGACCCCTTTGGGGTCGCAGCTGGGGGGACGGAGGAGGGCCAAGGGCAGTGGGTGAGCAGGGTGGTGGCTCCGGACCCTTAACTGTGCCTGGCCCAGCTGCAGCGCAAGATGGAGGAGCGGCGGCTGCGGCTGCAGGAGGCGGCCAACCGGTGAGTGGGGATGTCACCGCAGGGACCCTGAGCTGGGGGGACGCCCAGCAGTGCCCTCACTGGCCCGGGGTGTCCCCAGGAGGTTCTCCAGCAGCGTGGCACTCACCCCCGAGGAGCAGGAGCAGCGAGCGCTCTATGCTGCCATCCTTGAGTATGAGCAGGACCATGTGAGTGCGTGCCGGGGGCTGCTGGCAGGGCTGGAGGCTGTGCCATGGGACAGGAGGCCGTGCCATGGGGCAGGGTGCTGCACCTTCCCCATGACCAGCCCTGGACACTCCCCAGGACTGGCCGAGGCAGTGGAAGGCGCAGCTGAAGCGGAGCCCGGCAGATCTCTCGGTGGTGTCAGGGCTCTTCTCCTGCCTGCTGAGGTACTGCTGGGGTGGGCATGGCCCTGGCAGAGCGAGGGGGCTGCGGCTGCTGCCGGTGCCCCCCGCCCACCGCATCCCTCTGCCCACAGCTGCCCCGAGCACCCCATCACGCAGTTGCTGCGGCGGCTGCAGTGCGCGGTGTACGCCCGGCTGTACCCTGCCGTCAGCCGCGGCCCCGCCGACGCCTCCCCCGCCTCCCCCTCGGGCCTCTCTTTGCTGTCGCTGGACGCGGGGGGCTCCTCGCTGCCCGCCGAGCCGGGGGGCCGCCGGCTCCGAGCCTCCCGCAGCCTGCACTGCATGTTCTCGGTGCCCGAGCACGGCCCGGCCGCGCTGCGGCACAGCCAGTCCAGCACCCCCCTGGCCGACAGCGGCGCCCCGGGGCCCGCGGAGCCCCCCGAGACCCCCCGGGAAAGCTCCTTCGAGGACCTGGAGCGGTTCCTGGCGTCCCCCGAGGGCTGGGTCCCTGCAGAGCCCCCGGCTGGCCCTGGGCAGGACACGGCGCTGCCGGAGCTGCTGAAGGGCGTCGTGAGGGACATCCACAACGCCATCGGTGAGGGACGGCTCCGCGAGTGGGGGGCGGGCGGGGGCCGTCCGTGGGCTCTCCTGCACCCCGTTTTGGCCCGGGGCGCAGGGCGGGCAGGATGGGGGTTCCCAGTGTGGGCAGGACAGGGGGTCCCAGCGTGCTACGTGACTCGCCCTTCCCAGACAGGCTGCTGGCTCTGACTCTGTTGGCCTTCGAGGGGCTGGGCACCGCCGCCGGCAAGGACCAGTGCCTGGCCTGCCTGGAGGAGGCTTTCTTCCCCCCACTCTGGGCCCCGCTCCTGGCCCTCTACAGGTACCATGACCTGCTTTGTGGCGGTCCGAGACCCACTGCCCTCCTCCTGGCACCCCCCGTCACCCCTGTGCCCGCAGGACCGTGCAGCAGCCCCGCGAGGCGGCCCTGGCGCGCAGCATGGAGCGGCACCGGCGCGCCAGCCCGGCCGACATGGGGCTGGCCTCACGCCTCTTCCCGCCCGCCCCCGGGCGCCCCGCGTACGCCTCCGCCGTGCAGGACCTGCGCCTCATCCCGCTGGAGACCTGTCCCCGCAGGAAGCTGGAGTGCATCGGTGAGCGGCGCTGGGGACGCGGGGCGGGGGCCCGGGGCTGGCGGTGACCCTGACGCCCGCCCTGTGCCTCAGTGCGAGCCCTGCGTGGCATCTGCGAGTGTGCCGAGGAGTACTGCGGCACCCGGGACGGCCGGAGCCTCGCCACGGCCGCCATGTGAGTGTGGGAACAACGTCCCTCGGCCAGACGGAGCAGAACGGGGAGTGTGGGGCAGGTGTGGGACTGGGGGGCTCCTGTGGACAGAGCAGTGTTGGGGCATCAGTCCCTGTGGCCACCATGGCTGATGGCCCCTGTTGTCACAGCGGGGCAGATGACCTGCTGCCCATCCTGTCCTACGTCGTGCTGCAGACGGGGCTGCCCCAGCTGCTCTCCGAGTGTGCCGCCCTGGAGGAGTTCATCCATGAGGGGTACGTGCCAGGGTGCTGGGCCGTGCAGGCACCCCTGGGCTCAGGACCCTGTCACCCTCCCAGGACAGGGCTGGCAGGGTGGGAGGTGGATCGGGATAGCAGCGAGGCTGAGGGGTGGTGGCTGTGGTGGTGTCCTGGTCATGGCAGTGTCACAGCCATGTCATCGTGGTGGTTGTGGTGGTGTCCCAACCATAATGGTGTCCTAGCTGTGGCGGTGTCCTGGCTGTGATGGCATGGTGGCTGTAGCGGTATGGTGGCCGCAGGGATGTCCTGGCCATGGCATCATGATGGCAGTGGCAGTGTCCTGGCTGTGATGGCATGGTGGTGTCCCAGCCACGATGGTGCAGTGCTGCTGTGGTGCCTGTTTTGATGTCCCGGTGGTGCCGATGTCCCGGTGTCCCAGTGGTGACAGTGTGGTGCCCGCGGTGGTGTCCTGTTGGTGACAGTGTGATGGGTGTGGGCACAGGTACCTGATCGGGGAGGAGGGGTACTGCCTGACGTCCCTGCAGAGCGCCCTGTCCTACGTGGAGTCCCTGCAGTGAGGAGGGGGCGGCGGGGGACCCCCCACACCCCCGGGCAGGTGCTGACGCCCCCTCCCCGGGTCCTCCCGGCCTGCGGGGGCGCTGTCGCGCGGGCTCGGCGCCGCCCCGGGGGCGGAGCTACGGGCGGCACGTGCGTTCCGGCCCGGTGGGTGCGGAAGGGGAGCGGGAAGGGAGCGCGAGCGGCCGGGACCGGCAGGTGGGAGGGGAAACCGGGACCGGGGCGGAGCCACGGTCGGCTGGGAACACCGGGAGGCCTCGGGGTGGGGGAACGGGGGGAACCAGGGCCAGGGAGTGACACCGGGGGAACTGGGACCAGGGAGGTGCGGGGGAGGCCTCGGGGGACCGGAGTTCCGGAGCTGAGGCTCTGGCGGGGCGATCTTCACAGGTTTGGGAGGGGGGTGCCAGGGTTGGGGGTCTGACGAGTCCTGGGGTGCCAGGGTGGGGTCTCACGCTGCTGTATCCCCAGGATGTGTGCAGGCTCGGCGCTGCGGCAGGAGCACCGGCAGGAATACGGGCAGGCGTTCCGGCAGGAATTTCACCAGGAGTACCGCCGCTCACTGGAGCGGGAGTTCGGCCCCGCCGGGACCTGCCCCGACCCCGCCGTGGCGGAGCAGCTGCGGCAGCGGCTGCAGCGGGAGCCGGCGCTGCTGGGGGCCCTGCAGGAGGACGCCCTGGCACTGCTGGCCAGGGGGCTGCGGGACCACCCCGACCCGGGGCTGGCCCTGCGAGGCCTGGCCGGCGCCTTCCGGCTGCTGGAGCTGGCGGCCGTCAACCTCTACCTCTTCCCGTGGCGCCGGGAGTTTGGAACCATCCAGGTGAGGCCCTAAAGTGGTAAGGGGGTGTTGTCGGAGTACCCAGACACCTCCAGCCACTCTCTCCGCTCTCCTTGCAGACCTTCTCCGGCGCCTACGTGCACCTGCTGCGCCCAGCCCTCCCCGAAGCCGACCTGCTGCGGAGTTTGGGCCGACTGGGCTACGAGCGGCAGGACCGGCACCGCCTGGCTGTGGCCCGGCTGCCCCCGGGGCCCGCACTGATCGCCGCCGCTGTCGGCTTCCTTGCCTGCCGCCTGGAGTGTGAGATCCTGGCAGAGCTGGCGCTGCGGCTGCAGCGGCCCTGCGCCGAGGAGCTGCTGGAGGCACGGCATCGGGCTGGGGGTGTCAGAGGGTGCCTGGAAATCCTGCAGGACCTGAGAACGCAGCACAGGGCAGCTGCAGACTGCGGCGACAGCGTGGATCTCTACCGGGAGATGCCAGACAGCCCTGAGGACACGGGGGGAGACACAGCCCCCCCAGCCCTGTGGAGGGACCCTCAGGATGTGCCCATGAGGGGCTGGGGACACTGTGATGGCACGCTTGGGCCAGAGCCCGTGGGCAGTGCTGATCTGGACACCTCCTCTCACCTCTTCTCGGAGCAGGAGGTGGTGGGGACCGGCAGAAGTCCCCAGGTGCTGGGGCAGCACCAGGATTCCCCCCAGGACACCCCGGAGCTGCCCTGCTACCAGCTGCACTTGTGCCTGCGCCAGGGTATGCTGCCCTCGTACTGCTGCAGCACCTGCCGGCAGCTGCACGCCGGCGGCTGTGCCGTGGGACGCGCCTGCCGCAGCCGGCACCGCGGCCAGGAGCTGCGCGGGGAGCGGCAGCAGCGGCTCTGGCTGCAGCGCACCGAGCTGGACATGCTGCTGGCTGAGGGCTCTGCACCCCGCTCCTGACACGGCTGCCTGCCAGGAAGGGATGGGCATGGCCGCTGCTTGGCACAAGGACACTGGACTCGTCTGCCCCCGAGACAGCGGTGCCCAGGCCCCGCTCCAGCCCGGGCACTGCTGCTGTAAATTATTCAGTGCATCAGTAAAGTGGCTGTCTCAGCACGGGGTGTTCTTTCCTGGGGAGTGGGACCACGGTGCCTGGTCCAGGGGCAGGGTCTGCAGTGATGACTGACAGCACATCACCCTGCAGGAGCAGCTCCTGCCTCCCAAGAGTGTGGCTGGGATCCACTTAAAAGGAGGCAGAACTGGAGTGCTGTGAAGGTATCCTTGTCCCTGGGGAGGAACGTGTGACACAGGAAGGAGAGCAGAGCCAGAGCTTCTGACCCTGCTGGCACCAAAGGATGAGGTCACTCCCTCCCATTGTTGCCACTGCTAGATGCTTTTATTGATGGCAAAGTTGGGGTTCCCCCCCACAGACAGCACAAGGACCCCCGTGGGACAGGACTGACCCTGCCGAGCCTGGGCATCCCCAGGCCATGTCTCTCCTCTCTCCAGGCCCCGGGGCCATGCTCGCCCAGCCCCAGACTGGAGCCTGCCCCATCCTGCACAGGGAGATGGATTTGAGAGCCATCCTGGGAATGGATGGAGCCCATGGCGCTGGGACTGTTGGGCTGAGGGAATCCACCTCAGCCAGGACACATCACGCCTGTTCCCATGGGACGGCTCAGGGCTTGCTGCGCTTGGCCTGGCTCTCCATCACCGTGCCGGCTGCCCGCTTGTTCCGGTGGTGTGGGAAGGTGGGCATCAGCTCCGGCTCACAGGCTGTGGGGCACAGAGGGGGGTCAGCAGGGCCCAAAGCCTCCCAGTCCTGCCCTGCCCCAGGACAGGGGGTACTTACGCAAGGGCTTCTCCTTGAAGTAGGAGCTCTCCAGGCAGTCCTTGGCCGTGGCTCTGTGGGGGCAAGGGCAAGTGGCAGGGCCTACCCCAGCCTGGGGGACAGATGCCCTGCCCTACCCACCCCGCATCCTGCCTGGCTCTTACCTTTTCTTGGGGTCGTACATGAAGAGGAAGTTGAGCAGTCGCAGCCCAGCCTCTGAGAGCCAGGGGAACCTGTGCTTCAGGTTGTTGTAGGGCTGTTTGCGTAGGGTGTACTGGGTGGCCAGCGGCAGCTTGGAGAACCCCTGGGGAAAACAGAGTGTGAGGAGGGGCCAGGGGAGCAGCCAGGGACAGACAGGACAGGGAAAATAAGGAAGGGAGCTCTCACTGGCCAGATGTTCTCGTTGGGTGTCCCCAACAGCTGCACGATGAGGTCGATCTGGTGGATCTCGGAGGTGCCCGGCAGCAGCGGTTTGTGTGCCAGCAGCTCAGCTAGGATGCAGCCGGCAGCCCTGCAGAGCACAGGAGCCGCTCCAGTGATCCCCTGCAATCTGCAGCCCCCCAGCCCCATCCAGGCAGCCTCGGCCCCCCTCTTTACCACATGTCGATGCTGGTGGTCTGGGTAGTCATCCCCAGCAGCAGCTCTGGTGCGCGGTACCTGCGCAGGGGAAACTCGGTGGCAGGGCCGGCACGAGCCAGTCCCGCTGGGGGGACCCGCCCCAGCACCAGCCACTCACCACAGAGTCACCACTTTGGGGGTCATGGGCTTAGGGGGCATCCCGTAGGTGCGTGCCAGGCCGAAATCAGCTGCAACAGAGAGTCACAGTCAGCAGGGAGCCCGGCTCTGAGCTTGGGCCACGGCACAGAGCGGCCGGAGCCGGATGCAGGTGCCGGGACTCACCTATCTTCACACAGCCTTTGTCGGTCATCAGCAGATTGGAGACCTTCAGGTCCCTGTGGGAAACGGAGCAGATGGAGGTGAGAGACCACAAGGAGAAGCCAATCCCTTCATTCCATGGCCTCCCTGCTCCAGTGCTCCCACACTGATGGGCACCAAACCCCCACCCAGAGCTGCTCCTGATGGTGCTGCTTGCTCCCAGGACATGGGAGGTGTCCCCAGACACCCCTTTGTCCCCCCAGCTCCATCCTGCTGCTCCTACCTGTGGATGATGTAGTTCTCATGGAGGTACTGCAGGCCCTTGAGCACCTGCAGGATGATGCACTTCACCTGGGGACAGAGGACAAGAGCTGCAACCTCTGCGGGAGCAGCACCGGCTGGACAAACCCCCGCGGGCCAAACCCACTGGGGTGTCCTGCACTTCCTCCATCCCTGTGTCCTCCCAGGGGGTTCTGGGTGGGCATTTTCTCCCAGCTCTGTTTCGCTGACAATTTGCTCCAGCCCCAACCCCAGCCTGGAAAGTCCCTGAAGGGTTCACTGGGAGTCAGCAAAGCCCAGGTTCCATCAGAATCCCTGGAACCCCCCAGCTCAAGGTCTAGGGAGCCCTTCACGGTGCCCACGTTTTGGCCGGAATGGCAGCACCCTCTCAAGGGTGCTGGACCCAAATCCTGCCCCACTCTGTACCTGAGCCTCTGAGAAGGGTGTTTGCATGTTTTCCAGGAGACTGGCCAGGTCCTGCTCGCAATATCCCATCACCAGGAATATACTGTTGGAGACAAGGTCAGAGCCTTCCCCAGGACAGGTTTGTCTGCTGAGGTGGCTCGGGGCTCCAAGGAGGGTTTGGAAGGCAGAGGGAGGACAGACAGGACTCTCACCTCTCCAGGTGGTTTCCCACGACCACCTCCTTCAGTTCCACAATGTTGGGGTGCTGGAGCTGCAGGAGCAGGGTGATCTCCCGCAGGCTGCTGATGGGCATTCCTGGGGGAGGGAGGAACAGCCGTGCTGCAGGACGGCCTGGAGCCAGAGCCAGGACAGAGGAGCCCCCGTTCCCCTCACTCCTCCATTACCATCTTTCTCGTTGTCCATCCGCACCTTCTTCAGCGCCACTGTCTCGTCCGTCAGTGTGTCCCGGGCACGGTCTGGGGGAGCACAGGCCACGCTGGCACCGGGACACAAACCTGGGTTTGTCCCGACCTCGCCTCGGCCCCCCCAGCCCAGCCGCAGGGGGGAAACTGGGTGAGCTTCAGGCCCCTCCCGACCCAAACCGTGCTGGGATTCTACACGGGGGAATGGCTTCCCACTGCCAGAGGGCAGGGTTAGATGGGATACTGGGAGGGAATTCCTCCCTGGGAGGAGTGTGGGGAGGCCTTGGCACAGGGTGCCCAGAGAAGCTCTGGCTGCCCCATGCCTGGAAGTGTCCAAGGCCAGGCTGGACGGGGCTTGGAGCACCGTGGTCTAGTGGAAGGTGTCCCTGCCCATGGCAGGGGGTGGGACGGAATTAACTTGGAGGTCCCTTCCCGGTCCCGCATGGCCGCAGCACACCGGGAGCGGCCCCCGCCCGGGAGGCACTGCCCACACTCACACACGATGCCGTACGTGCCCTCTCCGATCCGATTCAGCTTCTCGAACTCCTTCACGCTACGGCACCGTCCCAGCTGAAACCAAAGAGCGGCGTCCAGGCGGTGCCGCCTCCAGGGTTCCCCACCGGGGACCCCCCTCGCCGGCCCCAAGCCCTCTCACACCCCCGGGGACCCGCTGCACTCACCCGATCGGCTGCCGGAACCTCGAAGAAGCCGTCGCCTCGCAGTCGCCGAAGCCGCAGGGGCTCCAGCTCTGGTTCGGCCGGTCCCGGTCCCGATCCCGATCCGGATCCCGCTTCGGTGGCTCCCGCCTCAGCCGCTGCCATGTCCGCGATGGCGAATTCCGCCCTGCGCACGCGCAATATCGCCCTCCGCAGGCCCCGCCCACCTCAGGCCCCGCTCACCTGTATTAAGCCTCTGGCAACCGTTGCTAGAGAAGGACCAATAGCGAGCTGGCTCCTCCCCCTTTGGCCCCGCCCCCTCGCGGTCCTGCCCCGGGCCCGCCCCCGTTTCGCTGTGTGGCCCCGCCCCCTCGCGTCCGACACCCCCCAGGCTGCTCACGTGACCCCGCGCCCCCCGCCCCGGCCGCGGCGTCGCTCTCGCGAGACTCAGCGCGCGCACCCCGGAAGCGGCGGCGGCGGCTCCCGGAAGCGGCGGCGGAACCCGGAAGCGGCGGCGGGCAGGATGGACGGTACCGGGGGGTTGGGCGGTACCGGCGCCTCCTGGTGGGACTGGGGATGAGGGTCGGAGCCGGGATTGGTGGCCGGGAGGTGTGGGCGGGGTCCCCGGTCACTCGATCCCGGCGCCCGGTCTCGCTCGTGTCGCTGAGACTGTGCTCTCCTTCCTTTCCAGACACGCTCTTCCAGCTGAAGGTGAGGGCAGCAGAGGCCCTTCCGCCTCCTTTCCGTCCCGTATCGCCGGTCTCGGGAGAGTCCCGGGGCCGGTTCCGCCCGCTGGCTCGGCATCACCGGGGCTCCTCCTGCGGCAGGACCGTCACAGGAGGGGGCCCCGGACTGCGGGGGTGACCGGAGGTGCCGCGGGCAGAGGGTCGGGCAGCCGTGGCCAGTGAGAGGAGGGGTGGGACAGGTGTGCACTGGCACGGTGGCACAAAGGGGAACAGATTTCCAGTGCCACAGGGCGGGGCGAGATGAGATACTGGGAAGGAAACCTCAGTGAGGGTGGGGAGGCCCTGGCACAGGGTGCCCGGAGAAGCTGGGGCTACCCCTGGATCCCTGGCAGCGCCCAAGGCCAGGCTGCACGGGGCTTGGAGCAGCCTGGGATAGTGGAAGGTGTCCCTGCCCATGGCAGGGAGTGGAATGGGATGGGCTTGAAGGTCCTTCCAACCCAAACCATTCCATGACTCTGCCCTGGTCCTGCCCTGCTGTATCCCGGTGCTGTCCCGCTGCTTTCTGCAGTTCACGGCAAAGCAGCTGGAGAAACTCTCCAAGAAAGCCGAGAAGGACTCCAAGGCCGAGCAAGCCAAAGTCAAAAAGGTGGGTGGGGCTCATCCTGCCAGTGCTCAGCACTGTGTGGGGCAGCTGGAATTCCCTCCTCCCGCCGTGTGGGAGCTGGAAAGGGGCAGATCCCCTCCCCACCCTCCCGTCTTGGATCTGCCAGGGGAACGTGGCACATCCGGTGACACAAGGGGGGTTTTATTCCCACTCTGCGGCATTCCCAGCTCTGGGGTCCCGGCAGAGCTGTTTCCTGCTTGGAGCCCATCCAGCAGGACCAGCGTGGGCTGGCCTAGACCCATGGGGGGTTCTCTGAGCGTGGATTCTCCGTGTGCCAGGCCCTGCAGCAGAAGAACGTGGAGTGTGCCCGGGTTTACGCCGAGAATGCCATCCGCAAGAAGAACGAGGGGCTCAACTGGCTCCGGATGGCGTCCCGGGTGGACGCCGTGGCCTCCAAGGTGCAGACAGCCGTCACCATGAAGGGGGTAAGAGCCTCTGGCGGGGATTTGGGAGCTCCATCCCCACGGGAAGGTTCCCTCTCACTGCCTCCAATCACCACAGGCTGCCCCGTCCCCCAAAACCACCCCACCGAGGCTCCTGGTGGTCTCAGACCCCCTCAGACAGGTCCATCCTACCTGGGGTGGCGTCACGAAGGTGCTTGAATTCATCTGTAACCCTCAGAGCATTCCTGAAGGAATCTCCTCTTGCAGGTGACAAAAAACATGGCGCAGGTGACCAAGGCCCTGGACAAGGCCCTGAGCTCCATGGACCTGCAGAAGGTGTCGGCAGTGATGGATAAATTCGAGCAGCAAGTGCAGAATTTGGATGTTCACACGTCGGTGCGTGCTGGGCATCCAGGAGAGGGTGGGATGAGGGTGGGATCCCTGCCAGGTGCCTGGGCCGGGCAGGGTGACAGGGCTGTGTCTGTCCCAGGTCATGGAGGACTCCATGAGCTCGGCCACCACGCTGAGCACGCCGCAGGAGCAGGTGGACAGCCTGATCGTCCAGATCGCCGAGGAGAACGGGCTGGAGATCATGGACCAGCTCAGCCAGCTGCCCGAGGGGGCCTCGGCCGTGGGGGAGAGCTCCGTCCGCTCCCAGGAGGACCAGCTGTCCCGGAGGTCGGTTCTCTGCCAGTTCTTGGGTAGTTCCAGTGCTTCCCTGGATCCCTCAGTGGCATGAAGGGAAGGAGTTGGCCCTTCCTGGGGGGCTCAGGGGGGTGAGCCCCTCTGTTGTGCGGGGTCACTTTGGGCCTCGGGAAGGGGTGGGTTTGGTACTGGGCAGGGGTGGGACAGGCCCCCCCAGCTCCACACTGGCCCAGGGAGCGCCTGGCACTGCCCTGCCAACAGCCTCGGAGCAGCCGGGGTGCCCAGAACCGCCCCAGGAGGAGCCGCTGCGCTGCCTCCCCTGCTCCCACACGGCCGCCACGGGTCCACGTGGGGACAGCCCGGGCAGAGGGACCAGAGGAAAAAGAAGAGTTGGGAAGCCGTTCTCCACAGCACCTCAGCTGTGTGAGCTCTCCCTCAGCCGCAGTGGCCGCGGCTCCAGGGCAGGGTTCCGAGGAGGTTCCCTGGCAGAGGAGTTCCCTGGACACACTGGCTGCAGCTGCCCCTGAGCCGTGGCTGCTCCTGCTGCCCTGACCTGGCTCCCTTCTCCTGCTCTCCCCTCCAGGTTGGCTGCCCTGCGGAACTGAGGTCTCCCGTGGCCCTGTGGACGGCACCGGTGCAGCGGCCGCGGGCAGAGGAGCCGGGACCCCCTCCCGCAGCCCCGCCCTGCCGCCCCCCCGCAGCACGTCCCCAGCCCCCCCTGCCTCGGGACTCTTCTCTGGGGGGTGACAGCCCTTCCCCGAGCAGGCGGCAATCCCGGTGGGAATGTGGCCGCTCCCGTGGCCGAGGAACGCTTTGCTGGATTGTGGGGGGGCTTAGTTTTGGGGGTGCTGCTGGTGGTGCCTGGCAGAGCCCCACATCCTGCTGCTGGTGGAACACTAAGGGGATTTTCCTGGTCTCGGGATGCTGCTCCCCAACTCCTCTGTTCCCTGTCCCTGCCCAGAGCTGAGCTGTGGGCTGAGTTCCTTGGGAGCTGTTTGGGAGGAGCAGGAGAACCCGCGGGGTTCCCAGTCTCCGGCAGAGCTGCGGGAAGGGCCCTGTGCCCGGCTGTGGATCTGGGGAGGTCGGTGCCTTGCAGGAAGGGGCGGTGACACCGGGGTGTCCCTTCCCTCGCTGTCACTGTCCCTGTGCCCTTGGCTGCTCCGTGTCCCGCCGGGCTGACACCCCCAGCCCCGTACCACGAAGTGCCCTTTGGAACGCTCCCCTGCCCAGCCCTGTGCGCGTCAATCCACACATTCCCCAGGCACTGCCAGCTGGAAATGTTTATCCCGGCCCTGACTGCCAGTTTGGACCAGTGAGGACCCAAGTCCAGCACTGCGCGCAGATTGCAGCAGCTGTGGTGGCTGCAGACACGTCCCCAAATGTCCCCCTGCTGGGTGGGTGTGACAGGGAATGCAAAACCATCCCGGGAGCAGCTCTGCCTCGAGCCCTGTGCCTCGTCCCTGGATATCCTGTGTTCCCTCGCTGCTGGCGCTGGGCTGGGGACAGGGGCGTGTCCCCGTGTCCCCTCTCACTGCTCGTCCTGTGTCACCTTCCCCTGGGGCTGGAGCTGTTTGTGCCCCTCCCGCGCAATCCCCGGCACCGCGGAGCTGCTGGATTGCTGGAAGCTCTCCGAGAAGGAAGCGCTGTTTCCTTTGGGTCTCCTAGGAGGAACTTTCACCTCTGGGGGATGTCACGGGGGTCACCTCCTCGGCACAAACACTTCTCGCTGCGTTGATTATTTTTCCTGAGTTCAGTGGCCTTGGAGCGTGTGGCTGGTGACACAGAGCCTTCCTCCCCACGGAGGAGGAGGCGGCTTTGGTCTACAGCGGAGCATTGGATCTGGTGCCACCTTCCCGATGGGCCGGGTGGGAAGCTGGGGGACCCTGGAGATTCGTGCCTGGCTCCTGGCCACCTGCACGGTGTCCCCGTGGGACTGGGGCTCCAGATCTGCCCTCTCGTCCCTCTCGCCGGGCTGTCTCTCTGTGGTTTCATTGGTGATTTTTTTTTTTTAAGCTTGTCTTATTTGCCTTCTTTTTCCCCAAACCGTGTCCATCCCCTTCTGCGGGTTGAAATAAACAATCTCTGAACACCACCCCAGTGTGTGTTGGGGGTGTGGGTGCAGACAGGGGTCCGTGGTCCCCTTTGTCTCATCGTGTCCCCTGCCCTGCTGCAGGACCTGGTGCCAGAGGGCTGCCCTGGAGCTGAGGAGGAGGAAGGGACTGCTCTTGTTCCCACAGCCTCTGCCCAGCCAGGAGCTGGGAAGCAGCTCAGGGTACCTGCTCTGGGGGTGCTGGAGGGCAAGGACAGCCCCCTTCCCCCCTGCTGCCACTCCTGGAGGGACCTGTCCCTGTCATGTGGCCGAACCGGGGGGACCAGGGTGAGCAGGAGCTTGGAGCAGCTAAAGCCCAGCTCCCTTCCCCATTGGGGTTGGCTCAGCCCAGCTCCCTGCACCGTTCCCCAGCCATCGTGGGGACAAGCTGGGCCCCCCGAGGGGAGACCCCGGGTTTGTCACCGCACCGAGGTGGCACTGCACCCATCCTGCCATCAGCACCTGCCCACAGCAGCCTCACTGCCAGGGATGGGGCTGCGGGGATGAGGGTGCAGCCTTCCCTGCCCTCTTCCCATCCCCTGCCATCCCTATCCCTTGCCCGTGCTCATCCCTTCCCTGTCCCCACTCCCTTCCCCGTGCCGGGCTGGCAGACGGGCCCTGTGCCTCAGCCAAATCCCGAATGCCACAGGAAGATGGCTCTCCTTCTCCTGCCTGTTCTCCCGCCTCCGCTCCGAAGACAGGCTGTTCCTGAATGAGAGAGGAAATTGCTAAGGAGATAATTAAGTAGCCAATTAATTAGCTAATGATTAATGGAAGCATCCTGCGGAGGCAGCGCCGCAGCCGCCCTGGCCAGGTGTTGCCAGGATGTGTCACTCCCGGCGCGGTTACAGCTTCCCGGTGTGCCGGGGTGGGCGCCGCCGGGACCCCACTGCTCTGCCCCGCCGGTGACACGCCGGGGTGGCCGGTGACACGCCGGGGTGGCCCAACACCTCCAGCCAGGAGCCGGTGGGTGCCGGGGCGGGCGGTCCCGCAGAGCCGCACACGGACACTCGCTGCCGGCACTGCTCGAGCCACGGTTTTATTTTGCCAGCAGGTCCGGCACAAAAGGGCGCAGCATCGTGCCCCGCCCGGCAGCCCCCGGGCACGGTGCCAGGGCCGCGGCGGCAGCCAGGTGCTAGCAGAGCACGGAGAGGAGCAGGACCAGTGCCAGCGCCAGTGCCAGGGCTGCCGGCGCGGGCCGGGCGGTGCCGGCGCCGTTGGGGTACCCGTAGCTGGTTCTGCACGTCCCTCCCAGCTCCGCGAAGGCGATGGGGCTCTCGTGGGGAGCTGTGTCCTGCAGGCTCCTCTTCACCTGCCGTGGGGACAGGGTGAGCTCCCGCTGTGAGGGGCAGCGCCCGTGCCCACAGCCCCTGCCACCCCGCACTTTCCTGTGCCGCCTCACACCATCCCACGCGTGTCCCGGTGCCCCGTGTGTCCCTGTGCCTCCCCGTGTCCCCATAAATTCGCAAGTGCCACATGCCCTGCTGTTCCACCTGTGTCTGCTGCCCTAAGAGTCCCCATGCCACGTGTCCCCATGTCCCATACACCCCCATTCCTGATGCTCCCAGTGTCGCCTGTGTCCCCACGGCCCAGGCGTCCCCTTGCCCTGTACACCCCTGTGCCTCGTGCTTCCCGTGCCCCACTCACCTCTTCCACTCTGCTGAAGACCCGGAGCAGGTTCTCAGCCAGGGCCCCTCTCACCTCCTGCTCTGTCCAGTTCCTCGCCAGCAGCTCGGCCACCAGTGCGGGATACTTGGAGACGTCCTCCAGGCCAGTGGGGACCCTGTGCCACCCCACAGCTCACAGCTGGGCCACTCCCAGCTGCCCACACAGGGCATGGGGGGGACGGTCCCACCCCTTAGGAAGTCCCCATGGTGGGGACGGGCTGCCCCATCCCATCCCACACCATCGCCCCCTTTACCCTGTGACCCCGTCGTAGTCCCCGCCGAAGCCGACAGCCTGGGCCCCGGCCACCTTCTTCACATAGTCCATGTGGTCTGGGGGGGAGGGCTGGGGTGAGCGGGGCAGGGGGAGTCACTGCCACCCCCACCCACCTGGGCACGTCCTCACCTGCAACGTCGGACAGCTCGGCCTTGTCACTGCAGGTCACGTAGGCGTTGTAGAAGTTGACCATCACCAGGCTGCCCGTGGAGGCCTGGGGGGGAGCAGCCCTGAGCCACCAGCCCCCCAGTGCCCCCCACTGTCCCTGCCCTGCCCCGGCCGTGCCCCCACACTCACCACCAGCCGCAGCACATCGTCGGGCACGTTGCGGCGGTGCTGGCAGATGCTGTAGGCAGACGAGTGGCTGAAGATGACAGGGGCTTTGGAGATGTCCAGCACGGCCTTCATCGTGTCCACCGAGACGTGGGCCAGGTCCACCATCATGCCCAGACGGTTCATCTCCTCCACCACTATCTACAGGGACAGGGATGGGGCTGGGGGGCTGAGCAGTGCATGGGAGAGTCCTCTGAGGGGTCCCCTGTGGGGATGTCTGGAGCTGCTTGGGTGGCCTTTGGCTGATGGGACAGAGGGATGGGTAGATGGACTGGTGGGTGGGGGGACGGATGGATGGATGGATGGATGGATGGATGGATGGATGGATGGATGGATGGATGGATGGATGGAGCACTGCAGCCAGGGCAAACCACCCAGCATGGGACCAGTGGGTGCCAGTACCACATTCCCCCAATGCCACTGCTCCTGGACACCACAGCTGATGCTATTCCTCACCTTCCCAAAGGGTGAGAGGCCGTGGTGCACAGGTTTTTCTTCATTGGTGTCCACCAGCCAGTTGTCAACCCTGCAGAGCGGGGAGAGCATCACAGTGGCTACACCTCTGACCACGTCCCCCCATGCCGGCCCTGCCACCCCCTCTGTGTCCCCCCTGGGGGTCCTACCAGGGGGTGTTGCAGTTGTGGGTGAGGGTCATGTAGCGGGCGCCCAGGCGGTAGAGGGTGCGCAGGACGCCCAGGCTGCTGTCGATGGAGTGGCCGCCCTCCACCCCGATGAGGCTGGCCACCTTCCCGCTCTGGATCGCCTCCCGCACACCTGCGGGGGGGCAGGGGCATCAGCTGGGGTGGGCACGGCTCCTCAGCACCCCCGTGGTGCCCCGTCCCCGTGCCCGCTCACCGTTGCTGTCGGTGACACAGGCGAAGGTCTCGGGGTACAGGTCGCACATGCGCTGCACCACGTCCATCTGCTCCAGCGTGCGCCTCACCGCGTCCTTGTTCTGCGTCGCGCAGGGCACGTACACGGACCAGAACTGCCACGGGTGCTCCGTCAGCACGGCAGCACGGGCACTGCCCACCCCACTGCCCCAGCGTCCACCCCAGTCTCTGCCAGTTCTGGTGCTGTCCCGAGAGGCCCAGCACTCACCCTGGTGCCCTCCCCAGTGCCCCTGCCCACCCCAGTACTCTTTCTTGTGCTCCTGCCCACTCCAGTGCCCCCCACCCTCCCTGGTATCCTCACTGGTGCCCCTGCCCACCCTGGTGCTCCCTGCCCTCCCCAGAGCCCACCCCAATGCCCACCACGGTGCTCCCACCTGCCCGCCCACACGCCCGCGGCGCAGTTTGGGGATGTTGGTGTGGGTGCCGTTCAGCACTGTCAGGTTGGCTGCTGGCAGCCTCAGCTGGTTGTTGAACATATTGAGGAGCTGCCAGGGCAGGTCGTTGTGCCTGGGCAGGGAAAGGATGGGCACTGAGGAGTGGCCTGACCCTCTGCCCACTCGCCCTCAGGCTGCCCACCCCCCTGGCTGGCTGCACACTCAGTCCCCTCTTCTGGCTGTCATTCCATCCATCCATCCATCCATCCATGCTCCATCCCCCCATCTGTCCATCTGTCCACCCACCTGTCCCCTCAGCCAAAAGCCACCCAAGCAGTTCCAGCCAGGAGCTGGAGACAGGCCACTCTCAGGGGACAGTTCCATGTGAACCCCTGCAGGACCCTCCCGTGCACGTGTCCAACCCATCATCAGCCCTCACACCCAGGGGAGCCAGCCCAACATCCCTCTGACAGGGATGTCACCACAGTGACACCCTGCCCGCACGTCCCGCACCCAGCAGTGCCACTGGGGAAGTGGCAGGGTCTGGCTTGGGTGCCACTTCCTACTCCTGTGTCACAGTCCCACATCCCCCGGCTCCCCCTGCCCTGCTCCCTGTCGCAGTGGCTGCCGCGGCGCAGCACTGATCCGCAAAGGAATGCTGCAGTGCTGCAGGGGACTGGAGCCTCCTGAGGGTCCCGAGAAGAGACCAGGGACACCCCTCAGGACTGAGCAGGAATTTCCCCCAGGGCAGCCTAACCCCGGCTTCCCGGTACCACCCTGCCCAATCCCACTGGGCTGCACTGCGGGGGATCCCCTCAGCTGCACAGACGGTCCCATGGGATCCCCGGGAAAGTTGTCCCCTGTCCCCACAAAGCCCTGGGGTGTCTGCCATGGGGATCCCCCGGGAAAGTTGTTCCCTGTTCCCGCACAGCCCTGGGGCGCCTGGCCCGGGGATCCCCCATCGGGCTGTCCCAGTAGGGTTTCCCAGCTGGGATTTTCCCACAGAGCCAGGCACGCTGCGGGGCCAGGTGACCTTTGCTCACCCATCGATGACTGGCGTGGTGGTCATGATGCGTTCGGCCTCCTCCAAGTGCTGCTGTCCAGTGCCGGGCAGTGCCAGCGCCAGCACCAGCACCAGCACCAGCACCCACATGCTCCCGCCTGGCATCTTCTCCTGCTGGGTGCTGCTGGGGACAAGGGGGGACGTGCCACCACCGTGTGAGCACATACACTGGGATGGTTGCCCCATGCTCCTTCGTCTCCTCCCGCCGTCAATGAATAACCAGGAATGCAGCGTTACCCCTCCCCGGGTGCCCTGTGCCCGCTTGGCAGTGCCAGGGCTCCACGGCCACGGCCTCCCCCAGCCCAGCCCTGGTGGCTGTGCCGTGCCAAGGTCTCTCCTCTGAGCCGCGGTGACGCTCCCAATCCGTCTAATGAAGCCCAGATTTTTTTGGTTGGGAAAGTGCCAGTCCCATCCCCGCCTTAGCCTCCCCAGCACTGGCATCCATCAGCACCCCCAGTTCAGCACTGGCACCCCCAGCATCCCCGGCACCCCCAACACCCCTGGTCCCGCTCACCCTGGCCCCGGGACACTTGGGCAGTCCCTGCCTGCGACGGTTGTGAATTAAGTTTTCCGGCTTGCGTGCGGTGACGGGGCTGGGATGGGCTCCAGCCACCCCAGAGCCACCCCCCGCCATGGCGCCGGAGCAGCCACATGCCCGGGGGGAAGCAGCCGGGGTGGCACGGCCGTGGTGCCGGGCTCCTGCCGGTCCTCCATGTGTGCTTGGATCCCCCACACTCCGGTCCCGCTGCAGCATCCCGAGGGGAAACTGAGGCACCGTTATCCTGCGGGTGCTGCGCATCCCTGCTGGCACCAGCTGTGGTGTCCTTCCCAGCAACAGGCCTTGGTGGGGCTTCTGGGAATGGCATGGAGGCACGTGGAGATGGCCGGTCCAACTGGACACCTCATCCTGGGGTGGGCTGGGATGGGATGGGAACCCCCACCTCCTGTGCCAGCCCTGGGGAGCTCGGGGTGGGGACGGTGTGGGGCTGGCATCCCTCGGGCTTCCTGGCCCCCTTCCCGAGGCGACGCAGCCCCCACGTTTCTGTTGGCTGCGGCGGTGGGTCTGGGAAGGCAGGACTCCCATCCCACCCATCCCCTTCCGTCCCATCCCGGGTGTCTCCAGCCCCTGCCAGCCGCGCTCTCCCGGCGATGGCCCCAGCGCGGCCGGATTCCCGGCTCCCCGGCAGGAATGTGCCGGGGGGTTCCGGCCCCCCGCCCGCCGGGGCCGCTTCCTCTTTCGGCGCTATTTAAGCGGCTCCCGGCACGTCCCGGCAGGCCGGGCCATGGAGCGCATGGAGGTGACCGAGACCTTTGCGGGCATCGCCCTGCCCGGCCACCTCCACACCCAGGAGTCCCTCGGCTTCGCCGCCGCCTTCACCTTCCGCCCCACCGACGTGCTCATCGCCACCTACCCCAAATCGGGTGAGGGGCTGGGGGGACAGGGGGACAACGAGGGGATGCGGCGAGGCAGGGCTGGGACCCCGGGCTGGAGGGGGTGCGGGGGGGCTCTTCCGGAGCTGCCGGCGGGGCTGGGAGGTGGCCGGGCTTGGGGACACCTGGTCCTCGTCCCCGCAGCCACTCTTTGGCACAGCACGGGGACCCCTGGGCAGGAGCTCCTGCTCCCTGAGCCCTTGTGCTGCTGCCATACTGTCCCCAGCCCCAGACTGGTGTCCCCGGGGGCTCAGGGAGGGGGGACACGGCACTGCCAGCCCAGCCGCTGAGACAGAACAGATCGGGATGGAATGGGACAGGAGGGGTTGGGATGGGACGGGACAGGCTGAGCCATGCCTTGCTGTGCCAATCTGTGCTACCTGTGCCAGCGCAGCGCCATTCCATGCCGTGCCATGCAGTGCCATGCCGTGCCGTGCCATGGTGCTGTGGCCCTGCCCTGACACCCGCCTCTGCAGGCACCACCTGGATGCAGGAGATCCTGACGCTGCTGTTCAGCCTCGGAGACGCCCGCCCAGCCAAGACCATTCCCAACTGGGAGCGGGCACCCTGGCTGGAGCAGATCTACTGCCGGGAGGCTCTGCGGGACACCGAGACCCCCCGGCTCCTCACCACCCACCTGCCCGCCCACGTCCTGGCCCCCGCCCTGCAGCGCAGCAAGGCCAAGGTGAGCAAGGACAAGGCGTGAGGGGTCCCCAGTGGTCTGGGGGTCCCTGCAGAGACATCCCACGCCCACGGGGCTTCCCACAGTCAGGGAAACGCTGGGGGCTTTCTGGGCGGGGTGGAGCAGAATCCTCCCAGCTGTGGGGGTGACACTGTGTCCCCCCAGGTGATCTACGTGGCCAGGAACCCCAAAGACGTCGCTGTCTCCTTCTACCACTTCCACCACCTGGCCAAGTTCCTGCCCGACCCCAGCTCCTTCGATGCCTTCCTGACGCAGTTCCTCGAGGGCACAGGTAAGGGCTAGGGGGGTCTCTGGGGGGGAGGACTCAGCCTCAGGGTCCCCCATCACCCCCTACCTCCCCCCAGTGCACTACGGCTCCTGGTTTGACCACGTCAAGGGCTGGCTGGGCCAGCGGCACCTCCTGGACATCCTCTACATCACCTACGAGGAGCTGCACCAGGTGAGCCCTGCTGTGTCCCCATCCCTGTCCCCGTCCCTGCTGGTGCCCAGTGCTGACCGTGCTCCTGCCCCAGGACCTGCGTGGCACAGCGCAGCGCCTCAGCACCTTCCTGGGGTACCCGCTGGCACCGGGGACGCTGGCAGCCCTGGAGCAGCACTGCAGCTTCTCTGCCATGCGGGACAACGCCATGGCCAACTACTCCCTCATCCCCCCCGAGATCATGGACCACAGCCAGGGCCGCTTCATGCGCAAAGGTGAGGGGGAACAGGGCTGGGGGCACGGGGTGGGGGGCGTGGGTGCAGCATCCCTGACTCCCTGTCCGCTCTGTCCCACAGGGATGGTGGGGGACTGGCGCAGCCACTTCTCCCCCGAGCAAAATGCCCTCTTCAACCACCGCTACCAGGAGGAGATGGGGGACGTGGAGCTGCCCTCACAATGGCCCATGGCCTGAAGGGACCCGGGGTTTGGGGGGACGCTGAGCCCCCATCTGCTGAGAACCACCCCAGTTCCACCAGGGGTTCCCATGGGGCTAGGGGTCCAGCTGGGGGGCCGTGGCACCATCCCACCTCCCTGGGGACAAGAAACTTTTCCGGCCATGCATTGTGGCCATCCTCGTGGCCTTGCTCCCTCCGGTCAGGGGCGCGTGGCCATGACCCCCCTTTCCGCTCATCCCACCCTGTGGAAATAAATATTTATTGCTGTTCCCAGGCATGCAGTTGTTCCCATGGGTGTGAGGCGGGAAGCGGCGCCAGCAGCGGGAAGAGTTGCTGTTATCAGGAACACACCGGGGAGGGGACCCATCCCTGGGGACCTTATCAACAGCTGGGGGCAATGACCGGGTGGGCCGCACGGGCCGTGGTGGGGTGCCGGGCTCTGGGGCAGGGTCACAGCATGGCAACAGGGCTTGCCAGCAGAGCTCGTGGACTGGAGCTGGCTTCTTCAGCAGGACCCAGGGTCCTCCACCCCTGGAGTCTCCCTCCCAGTGGATCCCCTTCCAGTGCCCCCTACCCCGACTACCCTGGTTGGATGCTCCCCCTGCCCATTTGCCCTCCTGGGGTGTTTGCACCGAGGGGCTTGTTCCACCCCCCCAGCACCCTGGGGCCTCTCAGGCAGGCAGCACCCCGAGCCCCCTGCCCCTCTCCTGCCACGCTCCAAGGAATTGCTCTATGGAGCCACTCGGGAAGCAGAGGCTCAATAATTAACTGGCTGCGTTACCCTGCGCCTGCAGGGTGAGCAGGGTGAGGGCGTGGCCCTGGCACCACCCGGACCCCTGGCCAGGGCTGCCTGAGAGGGGGAGGTGGTGAGACTCTCCTTGGGGTCTGTGGCACTGTGGGGCAGTGGCACCAGTGTCCTGCCACTCCTGCCCCCCCTACCAGCCTTGTCGACCCTGCCACCTCGGCCAGTCCCTCTGCACTGCTGGTGGGGACAACCCAGCGTGGTGTCCCTGGACACTCCCAGCCCCGTGGGGTCCCTCTGCACCCACCCTCGGTACCCATCTGTCCCCACGGATTGGGGTGCCAGGGCGGCTCCTGCCCGCACCAGGACTGGCCCCTGCTGCAGCCTCCCAGGCGGCAGGTTTGGGTTTCCACGGCAACATCCATGATCCCGCCTTACGGGAGATGAATCAGGAGCTATAAATAGGTGCTGAATGGGGGTGCAGGTACCGCGCCCCTGCCCGTGCCTTGTGCTGCCAGCAGTGCCCAAGGGCCAGCAGAGTCATCCCCGTGAGTGGCACCCACATGGGGACAGCCTGGCACCTGTGCCTGCAGCCAGGGACAAGGCAGCATCCTGGAACGCAGCTCAGTGGCACCTGCACGGCGGCTCTCAGGTGGCCCCTGCCCTGTCAGGCTGTGCCAGGCCCCAGTTTCAGTCCCTGTGGTGGCCTTGGGCACCTGCCCCGGGGGATATCACCATGCCAGGAGCATCTGCTGACACCATGCTGGCAGCACCAGCACACAGCATGTGGCAGCAGCGTGGCACAGTGCCCAGCACACGGCACGTGGCGCAGCATGATGCATGGCATATGGCACACAGAACATGGCACATGGCACAGGGAACATGACAAGGCACACAGCATGTGGCACATGACAATGCACATGTCACATGGAACAGCACACACGGAACATGCCACACTGCACGCCACGTGGCACATGACAG
This sequence comes from Callaeas wilsoni, assembly GCA_013398955.1. NCBI lineage: Eukaryota > Metazoa > Chordata > Aves > Passeriformes > Callaeidae > Callaeas > Callaeas wilsoni. The sequence goes on from VWPU01006502.1 coordinate 23,326, forward strand.
AGTGTGTAGCACATGGCACACAGCATGTGGCACATGAATAGATGTGGGACGTGGCACACAGCACATGACACACATGGCACATGGTGCACGGCACGTGGCACAGCGTGGCACAGGGTGCACAGCACATGGCACACGACAACACCTGCCACAGGGTACATGAACATGGTGCATGGCCCATGGCACACGGCGTGTGGCACAGGGTACACACACGGCACAGACATGGCACGAACACAGCTGGGGGCACGTGGTGCATGGTGTGTGGCACATGGCACACAGCACATGGCATGTGGCACACGGTACATGGCACACAGAGCATGGCACACAGCACATGGCACAGGGCACACAGCACAGGGCATGTGGCACACGGTACATGGCACGCAGCACATGGCACATGGCACAGGGCACACAGCACATGGCATGTGGCACACGGTACATGGCACACAGTGCATGGCACACAGCACATGGCACAGGGCACACAGCACAGGGCATGTGGCACACGGTACATGGCACGCAGCACATGGCACATGGCACAGGGCACACAGCACATGGCATGTGGCACGCAGCACATGGCACACAGCACATGGCACACGGCACAGGGCACACAGCACGTGGCAGTGGCCGTGTGCCGGGCAGCAAGGCCAGCTCCGTCGCCGCCTCTCTCCGCTCCGTGCCCTGGATTCATGGCCGCAGCACAGCGGGGCGAGCGCCCGCTCCGGCACATCAAAGCGGCGGCTGCTCCGGAGCTCCCGGCACGCTGCCGGCCACGGACACCGAAATCTGGGGGCCGGGGCTGCCCTCGGCTCTTGTCACCAGGTGGGGCAGCATGGTGTCAGCGCGAGGGGACACGGCAGAACCCAGGAGCTGCCAGTGTTTCTGCGCACCCCCTACTGACCCCCCGAGGGTGAGGGTCAGCACCCAGACAGCAGGAGGATGGGCACAGGGGGGGTGCTTTATTGGGGGGATCATGCAGCCTCCAAACATCACAGTGACAGAGAAGCGGGGACCGAGGGGACCGAGGGGACAGCAGGAATGGGATGGGTCCGGCCACAGGGCACAGACCGCCGGGAGCGAGCAGTGCCAGGGCGTCCTGCACTGGGGGGCCGGGACTCTCCCCATGTCCCAGTCGGGGGGGGCTGCGGCAGGGCTGGGACTTGGGGGGACCCCGTCTGTCCCCGTGCCACACCAGGGGAGGGGGGGGGCTCACGGGGACAACTTGAGGCTGGGGTCGGGGGCCCTTTATTGGGGCAACCCAAGGCTGGGGCTGGGGGCAGTGGGGTTCTCTCATTGGGGAGAACTGAGGCTGGAATCGGGGGCCGGGGGTCTCTCACTAGGGAAAATTGAGGTTGGGGTTCGGGGGTCCCTCACTGCGGGGAGCCG
>VWPU01006503.1:0-13202 GCA_013398955.1 Callaeas wilsoni
CGGGGCGCTGCCCGCCGCGCTGCGGGGGCGAGCGCGGCGCAGGGGCCGCCGGCAGCGCCGCGGCGTTGGCCCGGTAACGGGGAGCGGGGAACGGGGGGGGGAGCTCGGACGGACCGTGCCAGAGCCCTGCGGAGCCCCCTCTTGCAGAACCGGGCCCCGCCGGCTGCTGAGGGGTAGGCGCAGGGGTCGATGCAGGGAATGCTGCGGGTTTCGGTGCGGGATCGGTGCGGCTCCTGGTACTCACTCACGGTCAGCCCTGAGGATGCTCCTTCCCGGCGTGGGGCCTGCGGTAGCGGCGCTTGCGGGTTCAGCACTCGCGAGGAGTCGAGTCGGGGGTACTCGGAGGACAAAGCACTTGACAGGCACAGCCAAGCCCCCTGCACGTCCCACGCTGCAGGTTGTGTCTCCCAAGCCCAATGAAATCCACCCCCAGCTGCTGCCCTTACAGGTCGTTTCCAGCAGCCCCGGGGGGCAAAAGCACTCAGGAACCCTCTCCTTCCCTCCAGACAGGAGAGTGGCAGCACTGCCCACCACAGGGACAATGGTAGTGAGGGCCTCTTAGTTCAAATCGCCCAGGTTTGGTACAGCCTGACAGAGCTTTTATGCGAGGGCTCCAGCTCCTGGTGTGCCTCACTCCCCCCAGTCCTGCCCGTAGCACCCACTGCTCCCACAGCTGCACCTCACACCACAGCCCCTTGCACAGCTTGACCTAGTCCTGGTTATCTGCCCTTGAAATGCCCCCAGTGTCAACCTGATGTGCCCCATCGACCATCTCTTGATCTGTTAGGATAAAGGAGACTCCAGAGGCAACCCATGCCACCAGGCTTCCGGCCACTGATGTCACTTACACGTCCCCTGTGAGACCACAGCCACTAGATACTTAACCAGGTAACTGTCCCTCACCTAAGGGAGCAGGAGAAGGGCTCAGTGTGCACTGACTGACCAAGGGGTGGGTTAGGGACACTCCCAGCTTATCTCTGCTCACCTGTGCCTCGGGAGCCGGCAGTCTTGGCTCAAAAACAGTGATTAAAGGGGGAAAAAAGGCTTTACAAACTGCCAGTTTTGCAGCTGGCATTCCCAACTGCCCTGACTTAAAGGACATCAATGATCTCCTTGCCACCATCAAAAGCATCTCTGGAGAGCTGTGAAGCCTCTGGGAGTGGGGAACATCTGGGGCTGGGCAATTCCTGCCCACCTCAGAGTGGCACTGTCACCGCTGTGGCACCGACACTGGTCCAGCACCAGCAGGGCTGTGGCACCCCACAGGAGAGGCTGGTTGTGCTGCCTGCCCCAAGGAGTCCAAAGGCAGTGCACTTCCCTGCACTTCTCCAATGGGAGAGCACCAAATCCTCACTGGAGCAGAGGGGTGGTCAGGCTGCTTTAGGAGCTCACACTGGTCATTGGCAAACAAAGCTCACCAGGAGGGCAGGGCTGCCTAGAACAGTGCAGGTAACAGATAGTTCTGAAAAACCAAACCCCAACATTTTTCTGCCTTCCACCCAGGCAGAGACCAGACAGGGGTGAGCACAGACCCCAGACACCAAAGAAGGAAAGTCATAGACACAAGCAGAGCTGTATGCTGGTTTTAATGTTCCTAAGAACTAGGAAACAGAAATCAAAAATAGACTTTGCTCTTCTTGATAAAAGTAATAAAATGGTTAGCGGTGTTAAATTAATCCTTACAAAACAAAACCCAAGGAGGTTAAATAAAGCCCGGAGGCTCCGCGTAAAAACCACAACGACTACAAAACAGCTGCAAAGACGTCTTTACACACCAAAGAAACTCTTCTCCTCCGCTCCTCCCCTCTCTGGGACACAATGTCAGCGAACACGAGACTCACACATGAGAAAGAAACACAGATGCGATGGGAGCAGCCCCACGAGGAGCGTGGGCGCCACAGACAGAACTATTTACACTATGGACACGGAGCCGTGCTGGGGCCAGTCCGACCGCAGGAGCCCCCGGGCTCTGCCCGTCCCTCTCCTGCCGGGGCCCCTCCGGCCGCGGCGCTCAGCGCCCAGCACTCGCGCTTGCCATCCATCCCTCCATCTGTTCCGCCGTCCTTCCGCCCGCTCGCGCGTCCCAGCTCTGGCTGTCCCTTCCCTCGGCGCTCCGGCGTCGCGGAGCTGCCGGCTCCTCCTGCCGCGCCGCACTGGGCTCCCTCGCCCTTGGTGAGGGCTGCGGCTGAGCCTCCTCTCCCACTGGCCGCCGGGCGCTCCCGGCTCCTGGGGGCTGGCGTGCAGTTCGCAGAGGAGAGCAGGTGCCGTGGAGCTGCTGCGCAGGAGTCCCAGGCCGGTGCTGCGCAGCCAGCAGTCTCTGCTGCCCCGGCCAGCCTCCCCCGGGGCCGCCGGCACCTCTCCTGCTGCCTCGCACCTCTGCCTTAGTTGGGATTAGTCTCTCGGCTGCTGCTCTGCTCTCGGCCCAGCTCCCGCTCTTTGTCCACTGTGGAGGAGGAGGAGGAGGAGGATGAGGACGAGGAGGAGGAAGACGAGGAGCTGAGGGTCCGGCCCGAATGCTTGTAGGCTGCAACGAGCTCCTGCAGCCGCTCCGGCGTGGGCTCCCACTTGGCAAAGCCGGCGCTGTTCTGCAGGAAGAGGACGGCCGTGTTGTGCACAGCCTTGTAGTACATCTCCTCCCTGCAAGGCAAGAGCACAGGCATCAGCACCTCCCCTGGTCCCCGCTCAAAGGCATCGACACCTGCTCCTCCTCTTCCTGCCATCACTAGGACAAGTATTTGTCCTGTCCTTTTTCTCATTCTGAGGAGAAGGGAGGCACAGTGCAACTGATGCCTTAGGATTTTAGCTTTAATGTTTTTCATGTAGTTGTAATCCTGTAATTCTCTAATGCAGAACTCTAAACTCCATATAGAATGTTAGCTACTGCTTTCCCATTTTGGTTAGACACAACAATTCCTCTCTAGGCCTGGGAATCAAGGACACCTTACTATCTCAGGCCCCAAGAAATGTAAACAAGAGTGAGTTGAGGGGAGCAAACTTGGGGTAAATGACTTCATTACCTGAAGCTGTAACTGGAAGATTAACCCCCAATACGCAAATGCACCTAACTTATAAAAGTATGAAAACCCATGACCTGTCATCCTCTTTTGGGTGTAGCACCTGGGTGGGCTTTGTCTGCCCTAAATGTACCTGAAGGCCCTTCAATAAACATAACCGCTTTTTATTCCCTTAATTTTGTCTGGCCTCTGTTTTTAGGTAGTCCCAAAAGGCATCACAGTCTCGGGCAGTTCTGAATACAGTAGAGGTTCCTGAGCTTTTGGAGGGAAGAAACTGATGCTGCAGAGCCCCATCGCTCCCTACCAGTACACACATGTGCTGGAACCTTGCTGTCCCTGCAGAGGGGGACTCAGCACAGTAAGGCATTAGTCCTAAGCAGGTAAGAACTTCAGTGTTCAGGCACCTGTTGCTTAAACAAGTTGCTGCTCACACTTGTTGCCTAAGCAGCAGAGGCCAGCCTGCCCCACTGGGGACCAAGCCCCCACTGCCCCTTGCCTCTGCTCCCCCAGTGACATCCAGCTGCTGCAGCACAGGCAGTTACCAGGCCTGAGGGCTGGCAGAGGCACGGATCACTGCCACAGGTGTGACCTGTTCCAGCTGGACTTGTGCCCAAGGCATACACCTCTCACGAGCTAAAGTTAGCAGTCATGAAACAGACGTTGAATTCACCATGCTGTCTGCCCATCCTAAACACTCAGGGTGATGATGCGCTGCGCCTGTCCTTGCCTGCTCCCTGCTTCCCACTGATTTCAGCTTGGGAGAGGATATTTCTGTCACACAGCTTCAGAGCCGTGTTCCCAGAAGGATCTGAGAACAAAGCCTACTTTTTGCAGACGTGCTGGGACCCACTGCGGTACTCGTGATCGAAGGCCGGCAGGACGAGCTGGTGTCGCTTGAACTTGCTCTGCTCCATGCGGGTCAAGGCTGGCGTGGGGGGGTCCCGCCACTCAGGGATGAAGACAATGAAGGAGAGCGGCTCGCTAGAGCTCTCCAGCAGTTTCTAGTGCAAGAAGAAAAGGAACAATCTCAGCACTGACTGAGCAATGACGTGTTTAATGAGTCCTACAGAAAGGAAATGTTTCTGCTTCAAGAGCAGTGCCCAGCTGTCACCATCCTCTGCGCCTGCCCTCAGGGTGCAGGAGTGGTGGGGAGCAGAGAATGAATGGCATAGCTCCATCCCAAACAACCCCACTAGTGAGCAGACGTACCTCAAAGTGAGAGACCATGGCATCCATCAGCTCCTCACAGAATGGAGGATTTGCCTCAAAAGAGCCACTTATAGGGAAGAAATCCAGGCACGGGCTGGGGAAAGAGGCAAAGATCCCCATCAGCTCATCCTGAGTCATCTCACGGGCACGCACCCACACTCACACAGAGCAAGGGAATGTAATACTCACCCCCTGGATCCAAAATACCCGTCTGTGTCCAAGAAGGCTGAACAGTACTGTTTAAAATAGCAATTCAGGGGCGAGGCAAAGCATTCAAAACTCACTCCGAAGAGCTTGTGGAGGGCTTCAAAGATGTGCACGGGAAGCGCCCCTTGCAGACCAGTCCCTTCGTACAGCCCCACACCGAACATCATCTGAGGAGAGCAAACCCTGGTGAGCCGTGCCTGTACTTGCTGTTCCTGCTGCTCCCTTCACTGACCACGGACCCAGGGCCACACGTCCATGCACCCACTCCTCTAGGTATGCAGGGCCCCCTCGTCCTTTCTCAAATTTGTGTAGGTCCCTGCATGTACCCAAGAATGCTCTTTAGAGATTTTATCCAACTCTGACCCCACAAAACCATCCGTTTTCTCTTGTACCCAAGTGAGCCTTCAGCTGCCCCTCAGAGTCAAGAGCTACTGAAGGTTTCCTTCACAAAAATCTTTACCCACACTGAGGTCTCATGTCAAGACCACAACTACTCCCCAGGCCACAGTCCTACCTCAGCACAGCATGAGCAAACTACAGACCCAGTTTAAACCCTGTGTTGCTTCAGGCTCCCAAAGCTGTGACCCTTCCCCAGAGGAAAGACAAGTTCCCAGTGCTGCCAAGGCCTTCTGATGTACAACCATGGTGAGACTGTACCTGGTATCGACGGAGAAGGCACCAAACCCTGGGCAGGAACTTTTCAAAGCCCGAGTCATCGATGCAGCTGTACCGATAGAGAAGCCACTGGAAGAGAAAGCCCAGCCACTGAAGACACCAGGAACAGCCAGGCTATGGTGATACAAGCACATTGTGACAGGGAGAGGGAGGCTGAGGAGCAGGTGGGCTCTGCAGGGAGTTGTCAGCACATCTGCTGTCACTGCGTGAGCCACCAGCTTGTCGCTAACATGAAATGAATGAACCACCACAGCAGCACGCGCCTCTCAGCAAGGGCTGCCTTGGTTTGAGTACAATGTTCTGGCAGCACAACACTTATTCACCCAACACCTGCGAAATATTCCCAGCAGAGTCTGACCCCAGTTAAGGTGAGAGTAGCTGTCCCCATGCCCATGGCAGTGTCTGACAGCCCTGCAGGGTCAGCTGGCCATCCTCTGCCCAGCCCTGCCCTCGGAGTGCACGGAGATGAGGGGCAGCAGACAGCGCCCAGCCCTTACCAGCTTGCTGAAGTAGTTGCGGCTCACTTTGACCATCTCCCCCTTGTACCGCACACACGCCACATTGTTCTCCATGTGCATCTCCACGCTGGGGAGCGGCGGGGAGGGGATGGCCAGTCTCACGGGGTAGCAGTACACCAGCCTGTCCTGGACCTCAGGAGCTTCTATCTCAGCTATGGAGAATGAACGGAAAAGCAGCCTGTGAGAAGCCAAGGGTATTCAGGACCAATCTTCAGTCCACCTCAAAAGACACAGCGACCCAATGAGGGCTTAAGAGCAGGGTGGTCCTCCCAAAAAACCACCATGGCGGTCCCTCACAGATTTTGTAGGCAGCTACCAAGGTTCAAAGCTGATTCCCCAAATTAATTCCATCTTCCACTGCCAGAGCACAGAGAGGACGCACTTCAAAGCATTTCTCCACTTCTAACCCAGCAGAACTGCAGACAGCATAAAGCCACCCTAGCATCCTGACACGTGTTCCAAACACACAAAAATGTTTTTGTTGCTACTGTTTCTTATTTCAGTTTGCCCCAAACTCATACAAAGCGCAATTAAAATTCACAGGCTGCCAAATGCAGGAGGCAAAGGAATCTCCCTGTACCTTGTGGTTATCCATTGCCTCAGCTCCAAGTAGAGCTCACAGATCAGCTGGAAGGAATCTCTGACTTAGTGGGGTTGGAAGACAAGCATCAAAAACAATGGCAAAAGGCAGACATCGGGACCTGAAGCGAGCCTGAGGAGAGCCAGGACCCAAAAGGGAAAAGGACTACACACAGTGGTAACGAAAGGAGCAAACCCCATGGAGGAAGAAAAAGCTGAGTAGAGGTAGATGTACAGACGTGAATGGAAGGAAGAACAGAGAAAAGATCAAAGAACACGAACTCTGCCAAGAAAGGGTGCACAGTGACAAGCTGGGAGGCAGAGGGGTACAGAAAGGTGCTCAGAAAACAAATGTGGCAAATAAGAATAAAGGGAGAACACTCAGCATTACTAAGGGGTATCAGCTGTCCCCAGGAATTCATGAAGCAGCGGAGCAAAAAAACCATGGTCCAGTGAAATGAATGAATGCCCTGCTCAGTGTGACCTGCTCCTAACAAGCTGCTTCATCCTGGCAAATTACATATTTATAGTATCTGATGTTACAGCTGGTAACAGCACCTGATGGAAGACAGTCTGTCACTGCACAAACACTGTGACTGACAGCTGGGGCCTATGCTGGACTGGCTGTTTCTTACTTTGACACACAGACTTTCTGATTTTTGGAGACAGAGCTTCCCTCCCAACAGGTAACACTCTCTGAATAGGGACAGGCCAGACCATGGGGCCTTCAACTGCAGTGCTGTAGCTCTACAGCTCTTCAAAGCTGCTGCGTACCAGAGATATTGTTCTCTTTGAGTATGGCAAGATGCTTCTCCCGGATGCGCTTGACGTATTCCAGGGATATGTAGTAAATTTTACTGCAGATGCCTTCAACAGAGTCCTTGGCTGCAGCAGACACATGGGGCCCGCACTGTTTGCGTAAGTGCTCCAGGCGGTCCTGTGGAAAGAGAACCAGAGTCTCTCACGCGGCCACCACTGGCTCTCCAGGGGTCTTCAGTGTCTCCACGCTGCTCTCCCATGGCACACAGCGAGGGGAAGCAAAGGCAGCCATCTCCAGAAGGACCTGTGTCTGTCCCCACGTGCCTTCTCCCCACCTCCCTGTGCCCAGCCACACATCAGTGGGACACTGACCATGTAGTCCTCCTTGGAGGCAGAATGGTCCCGTCGCAGCCAGCTGAAGGTGTCCTCCACATTCCATTTCACCACCTTCCTGCTGTCTGGGGAAGCACTCCTGCAAAAACAGAGAGGCAAAATTTAACTCATGGCTGCACAGCAAGATATTCCACCCCTCTCCAAAGTTTTCTGTCAGTGGGGAATGTGGACACTGACACTTCCTCAAGGCCCATCCCTGTAACTCCCCACCAGTTCTCTGGAAAGTGTTTCCAGACGTTTGCATGACTACGGACTGCCATGCTCTTTCCAAAACTTGGTGTAGCTGGCTGCTATCCTCTCTGCAACAGGAGAGGCCCACAAAGCCTTTATTTGTCATGGCAGTGGTCCATTTTGATATTGCCTCTAATTTTCAAGTACTGCTAGGGGCTTGTGACTCTGAGAAAACTACCCTGTTTACAAGCTTTTCCTTTCCCACACAAGGTTCTCCCCCACAGTCCTCCTCAGTTCTGTCCCCTGTGGCAGAACCAGTCAGAAAAACCCTACCTTGTATACAAAATGCCACTCTAAGCTTGTTGACCTGCAACAGCAGTGAGTGCCCAAGCATTCCCGATTTTATCTCAGGGATAACAGAAGACATTCCACACCCACTATTTCATTGTCTCCACACACATTCAGCTCCCCAGCATTACATTTTACAGTAACGTCACTACTAAAAGACGGCTGCAGCACCACTGCTTTTCTTCTGTATGTTCCTAACCTTGCTTTTCCTAAATAACATTATGACCAGTGCTGGGTAAGGCAGGATGAGAAGCCCCTACAGTCCTTCTGTCTTTTCTGAACATGACAGCACTGCGAGAAGAGCTCCCACCTGGATTCAATCAGTCGTTTCGCAGCCTCAGCATACTTGAAGAGCAGCCTCTTGGCTTCCTCCCGGAACTTAATTCTGGATAACCTGAGGTAAGTTAAATTCATATGCATGAGTCTTACAAAGGCATGGAAGCCAGGTTCAGCTCCCCAGCTTTCCTTCACCAGCATCCAATCACTTCATTAGCCAAACAGAAGCACCACAGCAGAACCGTGGCAGGTAAATCACCAGACCAGACCAACCCAGAACCATCCCAGCAAGGTGCTCTGTGAACAGTACCTGATGGGAATGTCATTCATGATCTCTCTGAACATGGAAGGAGACACTACTGGCTCGCAGTCACTCGGTAAAAGAGGATCTGTCCCTTTATCAACCACCTTCCTCTCCAACATCCAGCGATTAAATGACTCCCTCGGGGGGTCAATCCCTGGAGATGCACAGAAGAAGGGTCTAACCAATACAATACAGAAATGCCCAGTAGCTCTGGTAACAATCATCACACAAAGTTCCACCTAATCAATTAACCAACAATATCACAGAGCATAACCATCACAAAAAGAGAACACAGGGACTAGACAGGCATAAAACAAAAGGTAGATCACCACAGCACTGCAGAACTGAGAAGGAAATCAAGGGAGCCCAACAGAAACTCACCTTCTCGCTGCTGGCAGAGCTCACGGTAATGCTGCCGGAGTTTGAGAATGAGCTGGGATCGGAGCAGCTCCACCTCAGGGTGTGGAGAAAGCACTTCTGAGGGTGCCCTCTGCTTAATCACAGCGTTTGTCTGAATATCCAGGTCCCAGTATACTCTATGGCAGAAGCAAATGTCATCAGAATAACCAGATCACTGGCTAACTATCAAATATTACTTCTAAAGATGCTTCCTTGGACTGTTTCACCAGCCAGGAAACCAAATTATCAAGACTCCTGGTAACAATTTATTCCTCAGGTTCCTCAAAGGTATCTGGAAACCTGTGAGTCTCTAACACTCCACTGAGAAAGGAACAGAAGGCAAATGGAGACAACTCACTCTGTTGGTCGCAAAAGAGCTGCCTGCTGTTTGTCTTCAGGTGAAACACACCATGCCTTCAAAACAGAGGTTCCTGGAATACTGGGAGAGCTGGGGACTGGCTGAGCAGCTGGGTTTCCTGGGACATCCGCCTGTGTGTGTAAAAGATGAATTACTGCACCAGAGAGACAGGTAAAGGAGAAGCAGCCCAGTGAACCAAACAGTCCCACACCAGAATGCCATGCAGGAGAACCCCGTGAGCCCCCTCGGTTTCAGGCAGTACACATTTGTTTCTGAGCACCACACCTACCTTGGGCTTCTTCACACTGTTGCCACTTGGTGGAACCTCCTCCGAGAACCTCCTCTTCCTCTGCTTGCTCTCCACAGAAGCATCTGCCACCCCACCTTCCAGTGGCATTGGAGCCGCATTCAGTCCCAGAGGGTCTGACTATGAGAGTCCAAACAACAACGGCACGTCACGCGCACTCACTGCCACTGCAGCGTCCCAAAAGAAGGCAGAAAACTCTTAACTTCCCATTGCACTGCTCCCAGCTCCCACGTGAATGGAAATAAGGACACCACTAGTCACACCTGCACAAAGCTGAACGATTCTCTTCTAGACGTCTATATGAGCTTTTTTAAGACTTTAATGAGAAAAACTCATCACAGATCCCCCACACTGACTGTTCTTTGAGTGGTGTATGATTCCTGGAACAGCATCACCTGACAGCCACCTGACAGAGGAACACTTCCCGACAATCACGCCAGACAACGGACCGAGCAAGGACTTCTGAAGGCACAGAAGACCCTTCCACACCTGTAATCTGAGGTCCACAGACCATGAACACCCCAGCCCTGGCACAGTCCTCCGAGGTGAGCGTGCACTTACGATGACATCGTGCTGTCCCAGCACAGGCATTTCCCACAGAGACTGGTTCGTGAAGCGGTTGAAGTAGTACGGGCGGTTCTCCCGCTTGCTCCAGCACTTCTCCCAGCCAGCCTGCACCAGCTCATCTGAGAGGACAGTGAGAGTCAGGAGAGGAGCATCCTGCACGACAGCCCTGCCCTGCAGGTGCCCAGCACACTCTGAAACACACATCGTTCCCAGCCTCCCCTGGCAGCCTCGCTTCACCCCCCTCCCCTCCCCACTCCCAGGGCCCTGCAGAATTCCCGAAGGCAGAGTCGGTACCTGGCAGGTCCTGTACCAGGCGCATGGGTTTGGGGGAGCTGGGCTGGTTCTGGTTGGAGGTGCCAGGTGAGTGACTCATGAGAGATGCTTCCTCCGCAGGGCTTCTGTGATTCTCATTGGCCATTTCTCAGCAACCACACTAGAAAAAACAGAGTAATATCCAGTGTTACAGCAGGAAAGGTCCCAGATCTGCTTGGCACACTCGGGTGTAGCAGTACAAGTTCATTCTGATAATAAAACAGGGATTGAACCAGTACACACAAACAGCACCTCAGCCCTGAAAAACACCTGATATCCTGGACATGACTAGCTATGAGAAATGATCAGTGATAAATAGGGTTAACCAGAGTGTTCTTCAGGCCAGCATTCAAAATATTCCCTTTTCAGCTAGATGTCTCCAAAAAGGGGAGCATCAGATTGTAGAAAATAACATACACTCCTCTGTGATTATGTGCCACCTTCTGCCACACCAATACCACCCGCCAGGTCTGATCTGTTATCCTCAGAGACAGTTTAAAGCAACTCACACACACATAACTGCACATCATTTCAACAAAAGGCTTTAATTAAAAAAAAAAAATCTGCTATATAAAATAGCCCTGGAGGTTCACTGACAACTTCTGTGCTTCAGAAAACCACAGGCTGGGAGTCAGGAGCTCCCAAATTATTACCCTCTGCATGTCCCAGGCTGACACGTCCTAGTTCTAGTCCTAGTCCTAGTCCTAGTCCCACAAGCAGGGCCTCAGCCAGCTGCTTTGGCCCTTGCTGCTTTTTCATCTGCATAACAACAGTTATGCAAAAGAAAGTCTGTTGGAACAATAAAGCTCCTCTTAATCATAATTTAATGTTGCCAGCTGGAGAGAAACAGCCAGGCTTTTCCTCTCTTAGTCACCACTCTTCCCCTGGGGAAGTTTCTGAAACAGCGCCGCAGATAGCTCTTCTCTGGCAGCCCGAAACACATTGGCAATGAACTGGGGGGAAACAAGGCATTTTACATAATTCCCAGCTACCTCAGACACTTAACTCTATTCAGGCTTTGGAGACGCCCGACAGCACACACCAGCACAGTCAGGGCAGCAGCACAATGCTGTGCACAGCGTGCTCCTCACCTGAGCAGCACAGCACCTGGCAGCAGGAGCCATGTACAGGAATTCTTCAATAAAAAGTCTGGATTTTTGTGGGCTAAGTCACTGGGATTTAGTTGCCTTCACTGCCCTTCCTGTGCATAAAGACCAGTGGCTATTTCAGCAGAACAGAGTGACAGGAGTAAACAGCGGTCAAGAGTGAGTGGGCAGTAGATCAGCTGCCCACAGCACTGACTGTGAGATCAGCATTGAGGAACTGGACCCCTTCAACCCCTCAGAAGATGTTTCCGTCCTTCCAGGCAGGGTACACAAGGGAAGGTGTGGGACACTGTGGACACCTGGAGTTTATCTCTGCTCCAGAGAAAGCAGTAACTCCCCGTGCCTGCTGCAGAGCGCAGGACACAACTGGGGACCTTTAATGGCCTCAGCAGGTGAGCGTTGTGCAATCTCACACTCCCTCCTGAACTCCAACCCCACCATGTCCTTACAGTCACTTCACAAAGGTGCCAAGATGAGCTGGGCCAGTGGCAGCAGCTCAGGCTCGTGTCAGCCCGTGGGTACAGGGACCCCGGAGACCGAGGAGCTGTGAGGCAGGAGCACAGGAACCGCTGAAGGATGTTTAGCCCCTCCTCCTCAAACTAAAGCTATACTTGCACATGCAGCTGCTGCTGTGTCCTGCACGTTACACAGAGCACACGCTGGAGTGAACTGGTGTGTACTGGGGGGACCAGAGCTCCCAAAGTGATGTATGTCAGGATTCACAGACAGCGCTAGGCATGAAGCCCTGCCCAGCCTGGATGGCACATGCCAGCTCCAGTGACCTGCCAGTGTTTTTCACCACCCATCGCTCAAAAGAGCTGTCAAATAGGGTCACTGGCTCTGCCTCCTCCCATTTATGGATAAACTGGAATGGTGGAAGCAGCCAAGAAGCTTTATCACTTGATCAGTGTTAACAAGTATTAATTCCAAGTACCCTTAAGGTCTGGGAAAAGGAAACAGACTAACAGGAATCCTGGCAGAAGCCACTCTGTGTATGGCCACTCACACTTTTATGTAACTACACTGGGACTTAGACAGTGACAGGGATCCAGAGGAAGCATTTTATGGTGATTACGGTACGTTTTTATACACCATGGCAAGGCATACAGTGCTTCACAAACACGGTACAACGCTGTCCCTGCCCAGAGAGCTTACAACCTAGAGCAGCCGCACAACCAGAGACCACAGCGAGGGGGAAGGAGACAACAAAGTAAAGAAGTACAGCAAACAAGACCAGTATTTGTTTCCATTTCACCGAGGTAGGATTTTGTACAAGACAACAGCAAATGCAGACAAAGGAGATCAGCGACAGCCCCCCGGGACAACCCCGCGGTTCTCCCTCATCCCAGAACCACGGCTGCTCCAGGAGGCTGGGAGCCAGGACACCGCCTCCCCCATCGGTACCCATCCCCTTCCCAAGCGCCGGCCGGCGGGCCCGGGGCTGAGCAGCGCTGCGCTCCTGGGGTAGCACGGGCACTGGGGCACCGTGTCTGCGCGGGGAAGCGGCTGGGAACCTCCTGGGGCTGCCCTGCCGGCGGCGACGACGGCACGGAGCTCCTCGGCGCGGCGGGCCGGGACCGGCGGGCGGCCACGGGCGCCCAGCGAGTGCGGAACGGAGGCGGCGGCGGCGACAACTCTGCAGTCTGGCCGGGAGCGGTCCGGGGTCGCGGCCTAAGCGGGGCGGCGGCCGGCCGGGCGGG
>VWPU01006504.1:2720-20629 GCA_013398955.1 Callaeas wilsoni
AAAAAAAAAAAAAGCGTCATTAATACATTTTCTGCAATTTGGAGAAATCAGTGGCAATTATTTTTTTCGCAACGAGCCATTAGCCAACTTTCATTTGAAAGAGGCGGGGGGAGGGGAAAAAAGAAAAAATCTCGAGGAAATCATTCCGTGACTGACACATTTCCTCCCAGGTCTTCGAGCTGCCTGCTCATCCCAGGAATAATTACAAAGGGAAGGAGCTAAATGTGTTTTTCCAAAGGATTGATCCAGCACGTGCGCGCTCAGATCAACACCATGGGATTTTGGGAGCTCTTCACAGATAATTTTGGGTTGGGAGGAGCCTTAAAACCCCTCCGGTTCCACCTTCCATTGTCCCAGGTTGCTCCAAGCCCCATCCAGCCTGGCTTTGGGCACTTCCAGGGGTGGGACATCCAGGATTTTTCCTGGAGCTCCGAATACTGAAGGTTCCAAAGCTTCTCCAGCGTTTCCTGATGCTCCCGCCCAGGTGCCGAGGGGTTTGGGGTGGGATTTAAAGGATCAGGACCGAGGAAAAGGCAGCTCAGGAGGTCTCAGATATTCAGGAGGTGCCTGCCTCTGGAATGTGCAGGCCCCCGCTGGAATTCGGCAGCCGGTGTGATCTCCCGCCTGCTTCGCTGCTAAATGAAAGGAAGCAGCGAGGAGAAAAGAAAAAGAGGGGAAAAATAGAAAAGAAAAGAAAAAAAGACGATCCATGGCGAGTTTAAAGGGAAAAGGGACAAAAAAAAATAAAGGCGCCCGCTCTTGTCGGATTTCTCGGGGTGAAGAGTGAAGAGCAAATTTCCATAATGCTGGAAGTGCTCATTAAGCGCCGTTAAGTGACAGTCCCCAGCCCCTGAGCGCCGCAGGGCGGCTCCTTCCCCACCAGGAACACGAATTCCAGGCTCTCCGCGGTGGGATTTGGGATAAGCCAGAGGTGCCAGGCTGCCAGAGCGGTTTGGAGACGATCCCGGCACCGCTCCCGACCGCTTTTCCCCATCCTCCTTCTCCCTGCTCATCCTCACTCGGGGTCAGCAGCCAGCACGAAGAGCCCCAAAACTCCCCAAAAACAGGCAGGGAGGGACAAAGCCAGAGCCACCGAGCTCTGGGGGACATCCCAAGTGACATCGGCAGGTCCCGGAGCTCTTGCAACGCCTCCCTTCTGCTGGATAATTCTGGAAAACGCCCCCTCCTCCTCCCTGGGCCCCCAGGAGCGGAGCCGGCGGCCGCCCACCCTCAGCACCCAGGGGCTGGAGGGGTCCTGGGGGTCACCTGGGCCTGTCCCCGATTTCCAGTGGCCTCCATCCATCGATATCCATCAATACCCATCAATATCCCTCAATATCCCTCAATATCCCTCAATGTACATCAACGTCCATCAACGTCCATCAACGTCCATCAACGTCCATCAACGTCCATCGACATCCCTCAACATCCATCGACATCCATCAATATCCATCAATATCCCTCAATATCCCTCAATGTCCATCAATGTCCATCAGCGTCCATCAGCGTCCCTCGACATCCCTCGACATCCATCGACATCCATCGACATCCATCGACATCCATCCACATCCATCAATATCCATCAATATGCATCCACATCCCTCAACATCCATCTATATCCATCAACATCCCTCGATATCCATCAATATCCCTCAATATCCATCAGCATCCATCAATATGCATCCACATCCATCAACATCCATCAATACCCATCAACATCCACCAATATCCCTCAACATCCATCAATATCCATCAATACCCAGGATCAGGCGCTCCGCACTGTCCCAGACTCTTCCCGGAACGGCGGAAGGGGGATCGCAGTGAGATGGGAGCCCCTCCCGCGCCATCCCACCGATTCCAAATCTCCATCCTCCCCTCGCGCATCCCCCGCCGCCGAGCCCATCCCATAAATCCCTGTCTCCTCACCTCCAGCCCTGCTGCCAGCCCCCGGGCCGGCTGACGGATGGCCAGGGGGGCCAGGGGGTGAGCGCTAATACGAGACCAAACCCCCCCTTCCCAGGAGGAGCTCCAGGGTCCTTTTCCCGGGATAATCCTCGGCCCCGGTGACGGCTCCTGGCCGGTGATGGATGAGTGCTGCCATCCCCGCTGGCCCTTTCCTATTGACTTTTTTTCTTGTTTTATTTTTTAATACACATCGTAACCCCGGCGCAGCGGCTTCTCCTGCGGGATCGCGAACACCTGGATCAGCACGGGGAGTGGATGAGGAGCATAAAACATCCCCGGGATAAATGTCCCCTTGGAAAATTGGCACCGAGGGCTCCAGCGATGGGGCAGCAGCAAGGAAGGGGTTGGACATCAGCCCCAAAACCACCCTGGGCACCCTAAAACGCGCTCGGGTGGGCTCGGGGGGTGGCAGCATCCCCCCAGCCGCAGGACACGGATCCTGCCCTCAGCGGGACTTCCAGCAATTAAATAAATCCCAGCTCCTGGAAATCTCCTCTGTCTCTGCCTCTCTTTGCTCGTTGTCACCTCCTTCCACCCCAGCACAACCAAACCGCTTCTCACCCTCCCAGAATCGCAATCCGGAGGCTCCCAGCGTTTTTGGGAGGTCCCCGGGGGTGTCCCCCCTCTCCATGACGCCAATCCCGTGCTCTCCGAGCGATCCAGCTCCCGGCTCCGGGGGGAACACGTTCAAGGGCCGTAAATTCCGCCTGGGTTACCTGCGGACGCTTAATCAAAGCCCCGTGTTTCAGCCGGCGGCTTGACTGATCTCCTCTCCGCTTTTAGGAGCTTTTTTCATGTCCTCTTGCGCTCCGATATGGATCCAATATCTCCCGCAGCGGCCAAGGCCGTAAAGATAAAAAATGGGATAATTGCGGCAGGAGTTTTATCGGTGGGAAAATAAGGGAGCGCACGAAGCAGCCCTGACAACTGTTTTTGGGGATGCTGGGAGAGACCTTCCCGCAGGGATCCGGCCGTCCCAGCTCCCACCAAAGCTCCCAAATCCCAGGGAGGCACCAAGTTTGGAATATCGGGAGGTCTTGGATGAGATGGGGGGGTTCAGAGCACCCTGCGAGCAGCCCCGCACCCAAAAAAATGCTGCCAGAGCGAAGGATTTGGGCTGGAAAAACTTTGGATAAGGTGGATCAGCCTCTCCATTCCCAATATTTGGGGTGGGAAAACTTGGGATGAAGTGGATCAGCCTCTGCATTTCCTTTATTTGGGGTGGAAATCGTGGAGGAAAAAAAGGTGAAAGTGCAATTTTCAGGAAAGGAGCCATTGGGGCCCGAAAAACTTTGGATAAGGTGGAGCAGCCTCTCCATTCCCTTTATTTGGGGTGGAAATCGTGCAGGAGAAAGGAGGAAAGCAGGATTTTGAGGAAAGCAACTATTTGGGGCGGAAAAACTTTGGATAAGGTGGAGCAGCCTCTCCATTCCCGTTATTTGGGGTGGAAATCGTGCAGGAGAAAGGAGGAAAGCAGGATTTTGAGGAAAGGAACTATTTGGGCTGGAAAAACTTTGGATGGAGAGGATCGAGCTCTCCATTCCCACTGTTTGGGGTGGAAGTCGTGGAGGAGGAAGGATGAAAGCGGGATTTTGAGGGAAGGAGCATTTTGGGCTGTTCTGACACTGAGGGATGCCCCGGGTCCTGTCCCAAGGTCAGGGCTGGAGCATCCCAGGGAAAAAGCCGCCGGCTGGAATTGCCCCGCTCCAATTTAGGTGGATTTTGGCTTTCCCAAGGCTCACCACAGACATCAATCCCACATCCCGTGAGTCAGGAATTGCCCGGCACGGCACGGAGGGGGCGGGAAGGGAGGGATGGGAGCTGATTTATAAACACGGCATTTTGTGGAAGTGGGAAACGCAGAGAAAACGCCGGGATGGGCTCGGCGCAGAGCGGCAATTCCAAGGGTACTCAGGATAAAAACCCGATAAATTCCGAGCCGCCAGGCAGCTCCGCGGAGCCGAGCAGAGCAAAGGGATCCCCTCGGGCTCCTTCCCTGCTCCCATCATTTTGGGAATGGGATCAGTGTCCCACACCACCCCAGGATTAACCCCCGCCGTAGTCGAGGGCTCTCCAAAAATCCCGTAGATCCTCTCCTCCCCTTGCTCATCCCAACGCCATCCCAGCGCTTTTCCCGAAGAATTCCTCGCACTTTCCATCCCGGAGGAACGCCAGTTCCTCCCCGCACGATCCCATCTCCATCCCCGAATGCCGCACGGAGCCCTGGAGCTCCCGTGAGCCGCTCCCTGGATGAGGCACAGCGCTAATTAAACCACCCCTGACTACAGCTCCATTACAATTAACAGACAATTAGCAGCACAAGCTGGCGCGCGGGAGCGGCGAGCACGAGCTGGCAGCGAGACAAAACTCCCTGTCCCTTCCCGGCGGGATGGCTTCTCCCGGTGTGGCCTTGGAGATCGGCAGCTCCTGGGGCTGGGAAATTCCAGCTGCGCTCCCGGCACCAAAACAGCGCTGGAGCTGCTCCACCACACCCTTCCCTTCCTCCTTTTTTCCCCACTTTTATTCCCTTCCCTTCTTTTTCCACTCTTCTCTTCCTTTTTATCCCTTCCGTTTTTTCCCTTCCCACAGGAATCATCGCTTCCCTTCCTTTTTATCCCTTCCATTTTTTCCCTTCCCGCAGGAATCATCGCTTCCCTTCCTTTTTATCCCTTCCGTTTTTTCCCTTCCCGCAGGAATCATCGCCCCTCTCTAAAATTTACCCAAATCCCCACCTTCGCGCCCAGCCCGAGTTTATTTTTCCGCTCTTAATTCCTAAATTCCTAATGAGCAGGTTATTAAGCCTGCAATATCCCGGTAAATTGTCCATGTCCTTCGGCCGGATGCCATCCTGGAGGGAGGAGATAGGGCACGGCAGTGCCGCCGGGAGCTCCCTGGAAAAAGGTGGTGGTGGGAGAGAGAGAGCCCAGATTTCCCGGGAAATCCCCTTTTCCAGAGGTGGATTTGAGCCTGAGGATGGATTGGGACACACGCCAGGATTGAGGATGGCTCTGGGCACGGGCAAAGCCACGCTGGACCCTGCCCCAGCACCTCCTCCAGCAGCACGATGCCACCATTCCCATTCCCAACCCGCCCCGTGCTTCGCCAAATCTCCGGGATTCGGGATTCCCTCCTTTCCCTGCATCAAGACCAGGATCCCGCCAGCTCCTCGAGCAGCCACGATTGTCAACAATTTATCAAAAACCACAACACGCCGAGCCCTTTCCCCCACCGCGCTCTCCCCACTCCCCACCCCGCCGCCCCCGGCTCTCCAGCGGGTTCCAGCAGCCGCTGGATCAGGCGGGAATCGCTCGGCTTTTCCCGGATCTTTGTGCGAGAGCTTCACACTAATTCGGTTTGATCCTCGCTCGCCGGGGTCCCGGCGGAGCCGCGGCTGCCGGAGACAGGCTGGGAATGGTGCCGGGATGCTCCCGGAGAGCGATGCGAGCTGACAGCGCGGCTCCCGAGGGGCGGGGAGCGGAAAACCGGGATTAAAGGCTGGGAATGAGAGCCCGTCCCGGCAGGGCATTAATACCTAAACGCAACCAGCGCCTGCATTAGCGGCGATCCCACTGGGGCTGTTGGGCGGCTTTATTTGATGGCTTTAATTAATTTATTGCTCCGCACGCAGCTCGGTGCTCCCCCCACGCGCGTGGCCGTGGCTCTTGGGACCCCCGTGGGAGCCCGGGGGTGACCCCGGGCTGTCCCCCCACCACTCACCTCCTCATTCCCCCAGCAGTTGTGTCCCCAGATCCCGGTGGCCAGGCTCAGTGGCCCAGTTTGAGGATCAGGGGGTCCCAGGGTGGGGACAGAGCTGCTCTAAGCTTCCCGCCATGTGCTCGACCTCCCCCAAACAGGGCAGGAAGCTCCTCCAGCTCCATCCTCCTCCTCCTCCTCCCAGGCAGCCCAGCTGGGCCTGTGGATGGGCCTTAAATCCACCGCAACCCACCCAGTCCTGCTCGTTACCTTCATTAGGGTCTCATTAGGGCCTCACGAGTCCCCCAACACTTGGTGGTGACCCTAATTGGGTGGCCCCGTCCCTGCCCCGTGCTGGGCTTGTCCTCCCTGTGCTGAACCCCAAAACACCGAGGGGACAGGGAGCCATAAAGGACCAGGGATGGAGCTGGGGTCACCCAGCTGTGTGACACCCCAAATTCCCAGCGGAATGGCAGCTCAGCATCACCCCTTGTGCTGTCCCAGCAGCCAGTCCGAGAGGGGAACGAAGCCACAAAACCCCCAGGGCCACCCCAAAAAGGGACAGGGACAGGAACAGGGACAGGGAGAGCAGCTGGGTGGGGGTGGCGTGGTTGAGTTTCTGTCACTCCAGGGGGGAAATAAAAGGAAATAAAAACCATCTATAAATGATATCATTTCTCCTGCCAGGCTGGGAGCGGGAGCGAGGCGGCTGCAGGTGACAGCCGGAGCCTCTGAAATGCCAAACCAGCCGTGACGCCAGCGCTGGGGTCACCTCCATGTCCCCACCCCACAGATCCATCCCCCCCTTCGGCCCCCCCGGAGCGCTCGGGGCTGCGCCCAGCACAGGGACCCGCTGGGACCGAGCTGCACCTCGGCCCTGGCAGCTGAGACTGCCCGGTGTGCCCTCGGCCACAGCTGTCTCCTCTGTCCCCACTGTCCCCACTGTCCCCACTGTCCTCACTGTCCCCTCTCCTCACTGTCCCCACTGTCCCCTCTGTCCTTGCTGTCCCCGCTGTCCCCTCTCTCCCCACTGTCCCCACTGTCCCTGCTGTCCCCTCTATCTTCTCTGTCCCCTCTCTCCCTGCTGTCCCCTCTCTCTCCACTGTCCCCTCTCTCCCCTCTCTCCTCACTGTCCCCTCTCTTCCCACTGTCCTCCCTGTCCCTGCTGTCCCCTCTCCCCTCTGTCCCCTCTCTCTCCACTGTCCCCTCTCTCCCCGCTGTCCCTGCTGTCCCTCTATCCTCTCTGTCCCCTCTCTCCCCTCTGTCCCCTCTTTCCCTGCTGTCCCCTCTCTCTCCACTGTCCCCCCTGTCCCTCTCTCCCCTCTGTCCCCTCTCTCCTCTCTGTCCCCTCTCTCCCCTTTGTCCTCTCTCCCCACTGGCCCCTCTCTTCCCACTGTCCCCCCTGGCCTTGCTGTCCCCCCTGTCCCCTCTCTCCCTGCTGTCCCCTCTCTCTCCCCTGTCCCTCCTGTCCCTCTCTCCCCTCTGTCCCCGCTCTCTCCACTGTCCCCTCTCCCCCCGCTGTCCCTGCTGTCCCTCTATCCCCTCTGTCCCCTCTCTCCCCGCTGTCCCTGTCACCTCCTCCATCCTGTTCCCCATCCCAGGAACGCCAGGAAGAGGCTGCAGGGCAGGGATCGAGTGATTGATGAGCTGAGCGGAGCCAAAGGTCCCGGCCTTGTGGCTGTGCCAGCACCAGGAGCATCCCGGAGCACATTTATGGCTCCCGTCCCTCCTTCACACAGCCCAAAGTGTTCCCTCCAGGCTCACACAGCTTTTGGAGGGCAATAAATCCCCAGTTCCAATGGAATTGGTGGTGGACACTGGATCTGGCCATCCCAAAGCCCATTCCAAGCCCCATCCATGCCTCTGGATGTGACAACCCGCCTGGCCCCATCCCGAATCCCACAGCCCGGGGGCTGCACACCCCCACGTGAACATCCCAAAACACACTCCCGGGTTTTCCTTACTTCATCCTCCCTCCCATCAGCACTCCAGAGGAAAACGGGATGGGCTCCTCTCCCTCCCGTCTCCCCTGGGCTCCCTGAGGAGCAGCAGGCAGATGTTTGCTCGGTGCCAATCTGCATCCTGCTGGATTCCGTAATAATATCAATTATCCCAAGCTTTCATCCACGGAGCTCTGTGTTCCCTGGGAAATAGAGATGGATGGAGCAGCTTCGCTGCCAGCCGGAGGGGCAGGGGGTCCTGGGGACACCGGGCTTGGTGACAGATGGGGAGGTCACGGTCATGGAAGGGGCGGGGAGAGCCTGGGGCTGGATTTCCTTCGGGAATTGGGAAAACGCTGCAAATCTCTTTTCCAGCCTCAGCTGGAGGGAACGCCCTGAGCCCTGCGCTGGTGGATGGGGAAGAGCAGAGATTCCTGGGGACATGGGATACCTGGCAGATGGATGCTGGCACCTCCTTGGCAGGGCATTGTCACCGCGTGTCACCTGGCGGAAGCATCCCTGCTCTGGCACCGCTCCCTGGGGCTTCCCTCTCCCTCAGGGCTGCCTTTGGACTCGGGAGCAAGGCGTGAGGCGGGATGAGGGTGGCAGCACCCCAAATTTCTCCTGGAAACCCCGATCTTCCCCAGAGGATTGTGCTGTCCCTGCTTCCCGACAAGGCGGGGGGTGGGGGGGGAATATTTTTTTCCACTCTTGTTCATATTTTGGCAGCGCTGGAGTCAAGTAGCTCAATTAAGCAATAACTGCCTCTGTACAGCTGCCCACACAGCCTGCGGTAAATAATTAAATGCTGAAATAATCCAGCAGATGGGAAGCAGCATGGAGAGGGATCCGAGAGGAATCCTCCCTCCTGCCCGGCTCATCCCTGGCCCTGCCACAGCACCGGCATGCCGAGCCATGGAAATACGGGGAAACACCTGGAGGGGAAAATCCCGACTCCCAGCACGTGCCCCCCTCCCCGAGGCGGCGGCGGGAGAAGCAGAACGTGGAAAAACATCATGGAAAATTTTAACCGAGCCCCGGTATTGATCTGGAGGCGAAGCACATCCCCGAGCCAGCCCGTGGCTCCTCTCGCACATCATCCGCATTTATCTGCTCCAACGCAGAGCAGGAGCATCGCTGAGAGGCCTAATTACCAGCCACTGACGGATAAATATTAATTCCAAACCCTCAGCAACGAGGATCCAGCCTGGAGCGTGGAGGGTTTGGCACGGGAGTCTCTCCTGAGCGTGGTCCAGCCACGCAGCGGCTCCGCTGCCCCGAGCGCCAGGCTGCGGCGATTCCCGGCACGGAATTGGCATCATCCATGTGCCACATTCCCTGTCCGCTCGCAGGCAGAGCCCGAGCCAGGGCAGCGAAGGCAGCGAGAGCCTTTCCAAAGGGTGGTGCGGCCCCATCCACCTCCCGGCGAGAGAAGGGAGCCCCACGAGGCGCTTAATGATCCCTAAAATCAGCTCCTGCCATTCCAGAGGGCCGGCACAAGGAGCTGCCTGGGGGGCGGTGGCCTCGGGATGTCGTTCCACGGCGATCCCGGCTCCCACCAGGCAGCCGGAGCCTCCTCTCCGTATTCACATTTCCATCACATCCTCCTCAGACAGCTCCGCTCCACTCCTCCATCTGCTTAAATGCCACCTCCGAGAGGGATTGGCTCGGAACAGCTTCTCCCTTTGTCGTTTGCTCCCCGTTCCCCTCCTCAGGATTTGCGTGCTTGATCCCGGGAGCTCTCGAAGGCTTCGGATTTTGTGGGGCCTTGGAGCCGGGCAAAATGTGTCAGTCTGGGGACAGGGCATGGGATGGCCTCAAAACCTGAATTTCTTCGTGGGAACAGCGGCTTTTCGGGTCCAGAGCACGCCAGGAAGAGCTGAGGTGTCTGATCCCAATGTCACCCACCTGGGGACATCCCTGGGGAGGGTCCTGCCGCAGGCTCGCAGCCAGGAGCCATTTATTTTCCGAGTGTGAACTGAATCTCAGCTGGGAACAGATTTTCCTGCCCGGCACCTGGTGAATCAGGTCAGGAAAATGATCCCGGGAATCAGATCAGGAAAACGATCCCGGGAATCAGATCGGGAAAACGATCCCGGGAATCAGATAGGGAAAATGATCCCGGGAGACGCCTTCCAGATCCTGATCTCCGTCATCAGCTCCCGGCCGATTTCCAAGCAGCCCTGAGCTTAATCCTACGCTCAGCCCAGCCCCGTGGGGCAAGATGCAACCGTGGGACGAACTGCGGATGTTCTGGAATGTTCTGGGTGTCCCCCCAGCCTGGCTGGAGACGCGCGCGAGCTCCTCGGCGCGCGCACGGATCTGCCGTCACCTCCGATGGCTCCGGCGGCTCCATCCCTTGGCCAAACCCCCTTTTGTCACCTCCCAGCCTCGTCTTTGGGGACCCCCGCGCCCGTCCCCCCCTCGCGTTGTGCCGGGAGGGCGCCGGAGGCGGGGGGACAGCGCAGCTGCTGCTGGCAGGGGCTGTCACAGGGTGTCACAGCCCCCTCCCCCCGCCCGGCACTCGCTGTCACAGCGCGTTTTTCCCGGGAGCCGCTGAATAATTTGCATCCGCCACGACGCAGCTTCTGGGCCGTGTTTGTCAAAGTCAATCTGCGGCTCGCTGCCTCCGGAGGTTCCGGCAGGATCGCGGCACCCGGGCTCACGGACGCTGCGCCCCGGAGCTGCCCACCGAGCCGCACCGGCAGCGCCGGGGTGGCCCCGGCACCTCCTGTCCGTCCCCCCGGGGTGCAGATTCTTGGGGAGCAGGAGGGAAAGAGCCACCAGAGCTTGTGGGGGACACAAGGACACGGTGTCCCCGTGCCCCATGGAGGAGGGACATCCCTGGGATGAGCCACGGTGCTCCAAAGGGATTTGGAGTGCAATTCCAGCATCAGCCCCAATTCCAGCATCAGCTCCCGTCTCCCTTCACCCCAAGGAAGCAAATTCTTGGTAAGAGGGAGGGAAAGTGCCAGCAGCTTGTGGGTGACACAAGGACAAAGGTGTCCCTGTGCCCCCTCATCCCTGGGGTAAGTCACGGTGCTCCAAGGGGAATAAACACCAGTGCAGGAGCATCGCCCCAAATTCCAGCATCAGCCTCCCTCTCCCTCCACCCCGGGGATGCAAATTCGTGAGAGGCAGAAAGGAAGGAGCCGCCTGCTTGTGGGTGACACAAGGACAAAGGTGTCCCTGTGCCCCCTCATCCCTGGGGTAAGTCACGGTGCTCCAAGGGGAATAAACACCAGCGCAGGAGCGTCACCCCAAATTCCAGCCTCAACCTCTGTCTCCTTGAACCCCAGGGATGCAAATTCGTGAGAGGCAGAAAGGAAGGAGCCGCCTGCTTGTGGGTGACACAAGGACAAAGGTGTCCCTTGGGGTCATCCCTGGGATGAGCCACGGTGCTCCAAGGTGAATAAACACCAGCGCAGGAGCGTCACCCCAAATTCCAGCCTCAGCCCACGGTGCTGCCACGAGCTGGGGGGGCTCAGCCCCGCCTCGCCCCCGTCCCCGTCACGGTGGGAAGGGGCCAGCGGCTGCTCCCGGATGTTCCCTCGGTGACAGCTGTCGATCCTGCGATAGACTTGTGTTCCCTGGGAGCCTGGCTTTGTTCCCCGCACAAAGGGAGCTGCCAGGGAGCAGCCACAGCCCCGGCAGAGCGGGATCAGGGCTGGCTGCGAGGCGGGAGGAGGACGGGGTTTGTCACAGCCCTGCCAGGCACGGTGGCAGCGGGCTCAGCTGGGAGCACAGATGGAAAGAGGGAAGAGTCAGGGGTCTTCCAAAGGGGCTCAGCCCCGCCAGGGTCATCCCTGGTCCTTGCTGATCCCCCTGAGCCCAAAAACGCCCCAAAAGTCCCTTTATGGGGTGCGCCCGCCCACGTTCCCCCGGGGTTCTTGACCCGTAGAGACGAGGGAACAAGTGCGACAACAGGGACGTGTGGGGATGGTGACAGAGGTGCCAAAGCCCTGGTGAGGTGGAGCCAGAGCTTTTCCAGCTCTCCCAGGACACTGCAGCCTCCATGGCACAGCCAGACCTGGCCCCCAAGGGCCCCCAAAGCAGTGGCAGAAGGTGCCGCGACCTCCAGGGCGCTGTCACCCCCCTGTCCCTCTCCCCCAGGGTAGGACACGGTGCCGTCCCCTCCCTCGGCTCCATCCGGCTCCAGTCCGGCCTCTGCGACCCCCGGGATCCCCTCACTCACCTTCCTGCCAGCCCTCCTAAATCCCAGCGAGCATCTCCCGGGCTTTGCCGTGAGCCGGCTGCATCCAGGCGCTCCATGCACGTCCTGCGGCGGCACGGCCTCCCCTCCGCTTCCAAACTTCCCAATTCCAGGGGAGTGGGGGCTGTTCTCACTTTTCTGCGCTATCTATAGTCCCCTCTATACCTCTATATATAGATTCTATATCTCCCAGCTAATCTCTCCGCAATCATAAAGCCATTAAATTAATTAACCGAGGGAAAGAGAGGGAAAGGGCTGGAGGCCCCCCGAAGAACAGAGGAGCGTTTGACATTTATTTATACCCGGATTTAAGGCAGGTCAGCCCCAGGGGCCGCCAGCCCAGCTCGCTCCGGCCACGCGGAGCAGATCCATGAATCCACCAGGAAGGGCTGAGCCGCCACTGCCATCGTCCCAATCCCTGCTTCTCCTGGTGCTCCAGGTGGGGAACGAGGCAGGAAAAGAGCTGCAGGTGGTGGAATCTGCATTTCCACGCTGGATCCAGCGCATGGGATGGGTGGGAGGGCGGCGCTGAACCCCACACCCATCCCTGTTTTCCCGGCTCCCGCCTCGGAGCCGGGCGAGAATTCCAGGGGCGGGCAGGGAGGGTGTGAAGTGGTGACGATCCAGGAGCGCTGCCAGGAGCGAGGGAGCTGCAGCTGCCAGCGGGAGCAGCCGCAGGCGCCGGAGCTCTGGATGAGCCCCTGGATTGGAGGGAGAGCTCGGCGTGGGCCGATTCCTGCGTGTTTGCAACCAAATCCAACCCCCGGCTCCTCTGCTCGGGGCTGGGAAATGTCGTCACCCCGAGCTGGGCATCCTTGGAGCTCTCCCAGGGAATCTGGGACAGATTTGGGGTTGAACGCAGTGGGGGAAGGAGCACGCAGGTGGAGACGTGGAAACGGGGAGAGATGGAAATGTGGAGAGATGGAAAAGTTCCCGCTCCTCCTCACCTGGGCTTCGGCACCGCTGTCACCACTCCCATGTGTCCCCATGGTCACACTTGTCCCCTCATCTCTACGGGGCAGGGACCTGGGGGAACATGGGCAGGCGCATCCCATAAAGGGATTTTTGGGGCAATTTTTGGGCTCAGGGGGATCAGCAAGGACCAGGGATGACCCTCTGGAGGACCTCTGGCTCTTCCCTCTTTCCATCTGTGCTCCCAGCTCAGCGTGTGACAAGGTGGAGGGACAGAGACCGCGGAGCAGCCAGGAATGCCAGGGCTGGGAACGCTTCCCTCTGATCCCTGCGGCTGATGGATCGTCTGTCCGCCTGCAATCCCCGGCCGTCACTCAGCCTCTAATCCGCAGCCCTGGCGCATTCTCCTCGCTGACAAGGAGCTGACACGGTTTTCATTGCACTTAATCAGCTCTTTAAATTTAATGCCCCAATCGGCTGCATCTGCGGCGGCCACTCCGCCCCGGCCGGGCCCCGCAGAGGTGGAGGGCGGCAGGAGAGGGGGGGAAATCCCTCGCTGGAATTTCAAGGATGGAGCTGTTTGCGGCAACCAGAAGCTCCCGAAAAATCCCAGCTCGGCTCCCAGCGCTTCCCGGGCGGTGCCGTTTCCTCTCCTTCCCGTGGGAAAAGCCCAGAAATCAGCCGGGCGTGGTGGCCCCCGGGGCCTGGTGGCATCTGCCCCACACAGCCCAGGACATTCCAAGCTCCTGGATCCCCAGAGTGACCCCAGTGGCACAGGGACTCTGCAGTGGGGCGAATCCTGTGGTGGCACCGGGTCACGGCCACCCTGGAGGTGCCAGCGGAGGTGCCAGCGGCCAGGGACGAGGGGCTGATGGACAGGGCAGGGAGATTTGTTGGGATCAGGGGAGAGGAGCATCGGGAATGGCCAGCGCAGGGACCGGTGACATCTGGGCACCTCACAGCGGCCAGAGCCAAGAGCTGTGGGAAGGTGGGGATGATGGGCTTCACTCCACGCAAAAAATATGGAAAACAGTGGGAATGAAGAGCCAGGGGAGGTTTTGGGGGTGAGCACAGGGAATGGGATGGGCACAGGGAATGGGGATGGGCACAGGGAATGGGATGGGCACAGGGAATGGGGATGAGGAAAGGGAATGGGATGGGCACAGGGAATGGGGATGGGCACAGGGAATGGGATGAGCACAACAATAGGGGTGAGGACAGGGAATGGGATGGGCACAGGGAATGGGATGAGCACAACAATAGGGGTGAGGACAGGGACAGGGGTGAGGACAGGGAATGGGGATGGGCACAGAGAATGGGATGGGCACAGGGACAGGGGTGAGGACAGGGAATTGGGATGAGGACAGGGAACGGGGTGAACACAGGGAATGGGATGAGCACAAGGAATGAGGGTGAGGACAGGGATGGGGATGAACACAGGGGTGCAGACGAGGCCAGAGCAGCTTCCCAGAGATCTGGGAGCTGCTGGGATGCAGCCGAGGGCTCCGACCGGGCCCAGCCTAGGCCACTCAGGACTGAAGCCAGCAGGGTGGCATCCCCTGGTCTCCTGGCTGAGCCGGGATTCCTCCCTCCCCAGCACTCTCCCGAGTGCCAAATCCTTCCCGATCCCGAGCTGGCACCTCCCTCCTGCCGCCAGCTCCACTCTCCACGCTGCAGAGATCCAGGGAATTAGGGGACAAGAGCGATTTTTCTCCCTTCACCTTTCTTTGTACTCCTATGCTAATGACAACAATGGGAATTAAACATCTCCCGAGCAGCAGAACAAAGGCCTCTGTTGATCGGAGATCAGCGTGACCGAGCTGGAGGCGCTTCCAGCCCCGCAGCAGCCGGATAAAAAACCCTGGAGCAGGAGCGGGAAGGAGGAACAGCGGGCTGGGGGTCACCGTGCACCCCTGGAGAGCTGGGGCTCATCACGGGCGCATGGCAGCATTGCGACCCCTCATCCGCGGGAAAAAAATCCTTGGGAAGAAACCTGGCGAGCCCTTGGCCAGCTGGCCGGAGCCGGAGCGTGCCGGCACACACGGATGGGCAGCAGCCCCCTCGGGCCCCCCTGCGCCTGCCCCAGCCCTCACATGCCGCGCTCCGTGCGGGAAGGCGATTGCCTGGGATGCTCCAGCCTGCCCTACATTCCTCCTAAATATAGCAGCCAGGTGCTGCCACTTCACCCGGCTCGGGAGAGGCCGGGCGGGCCCGCCCTGGGATCCCGGAATGATGCTGGAATGCTGAGCCCACCGCTCCCAGCACCGCCATCCCCGTCCCTGTGTCACCCCTCCCGTCCCTCCTGGGACACCGCGGTGGCTCAGCAGGGCCAAGGGGCTGGTGGCACTCTGGGGACACAGCCAGACATCCAGATGGACCCACTCCTTGCATTCCTTTCCTCCCCAACACGGGGAGCCATCCCAAAAATAGCCGGGAACAGCTTCCCGCGCCCCGGCGCTGGCTGGGCTGCACACGAGGAGGAGGAGGAGGAGGAGGAGGAGGAGGGAAGGCAGCTCTCACCTCCTGCTTCCCAAAATGCCAGGGAATGCAGAGGGCCAGGTTTGGGAGAAGGGTCATCCCCGGCTCGGCGCGTCCCCAGGTGCCTCCTGTCCCAAATGGCTGGCGGGGGACCAAGAGGACGGGAGCGCTGCTGGGTGCTGCAGTGCTGCAGAGGATTCCTGGCTGGATTTTGGGATTTTTCCTGCCTGCAGGACGTCGTTTTCTGCCAGCAGGGCCAGGCCCGGTGCACAACCCTTGTTTACTCCTTGCTGGCTTCGCTCAGGACTTTGCCCCTCTGGTTGATTCCAAATAAAAACCTCCCTGACCTCCGGGGGCCGTGTTGGTGCTGGATCCCAGCTCCCATAACTGCTCCCATCCCGGATTTCAGCTCGTCCTCTCCCTTTGTCCCTAAATCCCACAGAGAACAGCCTGTCCCCACTGGGTGCTCGGCTCTGGGCCAGCCCAGGCCCCGAGGGGCTCACAGACCCCATCTCCGGGCAGCCCCTGATGCTCCCACTGATTCCCTCATCCCAGATTTGCACCGCCTGCAGAAATCCCGGATCCCCACCAGCCCTTCCCTTCGCCAGCACTGCCTGTATCCCTTCCCAGAATCACGGAACGGACAGAAATTCTGGAATTCTGGTCTGGAATTCTGAGGTGGACCTTCTAACAGAGCTCCCAGGACGGGATCCGAGGCTCACCCCGGCGCCCTCCGGGTACCAACACCCACACCGGGCACAGCGAGGGGCTCGGGTGGGCGTTGGGGCACCCACGCGCGAGCTGCCGGGGCCGTGCTCGGATCGCTTGGGTGGCCATGCAAGGGATAATTGGGCACTTGTGCGTGAGCCGAGGGCCCGCTCATGCATAAACTATTCGGGTGCTCCCGCACAGCCCCTCCTGCGCCCTGCCCGGGGGCGGCCGGCTCAGCTCCCCACGGAGACCGGGAAGGGGATGAGGCCGCTGCCCGGAGGGGACCGAGGAAGCGGCACCGATGTCACCGGCACCGATGTCACGGTCACCGCCGACGTCAGCCCTTCCTCTCTCAGCTCTTCCTCCCTGTCAGTTCTTCACCCCTTTCAGCCCTTCCTCTCTCAGTCTTTCCTCTCTCAGCCCTCCCTCGCGCAGCCCTCCCTCTCTTTCAGCCCTTCCTCTCGCAGCTCTTCCTCCCTGTCCGTCCTTCCTCTCTCAGCCCTCCCTCGCGCAGCCCTCCCTCTCTTTCAGCCCTTCCTCTCGCAGCTCTTCCTCCCTGTCCGTCCTTCCTCTCTCAGCCCTCCCTCGCGCAGCCCTCCCTCTCTTTCAGCCCTTCCTCTCGCAGCTCTTCCTCCCTGTCCGTCCTTCCTCTCTCAGCCCTCCCTCGCGCAGCCCTCCCTCTCTTTCAGCCCTTCCTCTCGCAGCTCTTCCTCCCTGTCAGCCCTTCCTCTGTCAGTTCTTCCTCTCTCACCTCTTCCTCTCTCTCAGCCCTTCCTCTCTCAGCCCTTCCTCCCTGTCAGTCCTTCCTCTCTCAGCCCTTCCTCCCTCAGCTCTTCCTCCCTGTCAGCCCTTCCTCTCTCTCAGCCCTTCCTCTCTTTCAGCCCTTCCTCTCTCAGCTCTTCCTCCCTCCTGCTCCCGCTGCCCTTTTGGTCTCCTTGTTCTCACCCCTCCCTCACCCCGAGAGCCGGCAACGGAGCAGCCTCTCGGGCCCTCGCGCTCTCCTTGCCCTCATTGTCCCCCAGCTGTCCCCAGGCCCCACCCAGGAGTGATTCCCTCCCTCCCACTCTCCAAAAACCTCTTCCCTGGAACCAGAGTCATGCACGACCTCCCTACGCAGCCGCACGGAGCGGGACATCCCCAGGGATACACCCTCGGGACCTTCCCTGCTCCTGCCCCCGTCCTCTCACTTCCCTCCCCGTGCTGTTTTCCCCTTTTTCCCCTCCTCTCGCCGGGGTTTCGCACCGCGGGGCCCTGATCCCACTGAGGGACTCCAGCTGCCGCCGCAGCCGAATAAAGGCCGCTCTTTTAAAAGCTCCCAAAAGCTCTGGCTCTGGCAGAAAGCTGATGTTCACCTTGAAAAAGCCATTTGCTGAAGGCCAGAGACGCGATCCCTGCTCGAGTCGAAAGCTGCTCCAGTAATGGATGTGCAGACAAAAGCGCCGGCTTGGCAGCCCGGGCTTGGAGAGGCCCCGAGCTCTCCCCCCTCCCTGCGGCAGCCGCGGCCCCGGTGGCACTGCCAGAGCTCGGAGCTGGCAGCAGGTGCCCCCTGCCCGCCCAGGTGCCCCCTGCCAGCCCAGGTGCCCCACGGATGTGTCCTCCTGGTCATCCTCCTCTGCCTCGTGGGATATCGTTTGCTGCCTCCCCATCACATCCCATAATATCCCCACGCCTCATCCCCCCCCATAGCAAACCCCCCGTTACATCCCCATCCTCTCATCTCATCCCCCCTTTCCTTCCCGCATCAATCCCATCCCATTCCCCATTCCATCCCTGCCTCATCCCCCATAACATCCCCTCATATTCCCCCATCACATCCCCTCCTATTCCCCCATCACATCCCATAATATCCCCACGCCTCATCCCCCCCCATAGCAAACCCCCCGTTACATCCCCATCCTCTCATCTCATCCCCCCTTTCCTTCCCGCATCAATCCCATCCCATTCCCCATCCCATCCCTGCCTCATCCCCCATCACATCCCCATCACATCCCATAATA